>JAAEAF010009386.1:46858-158375 GCA_011037195.1 Triatoma infestans
ACAAATCAATACGACTACAAATCTATTAATAATAATAAAGGATTACATTTTTTCCCCCCGCATTAAATAAAGGCAATTTATTAACAAAATAATAACAGTGTATGATAAAGAATAATGTAACCTATATTATTTAGTGGCAGTAGAGAAACAAAAGTGCTGAGTAACAGTCATTAAATAAAGTATTATTTTTCCATCAGCAAAGTTATATGTCAGGTAATTTAGGACTGGAAGTTAGGGTTGGGATGCTGTACATGATGAATGATGACAACAAGTTTCCTTGTTCGTTCATCTTTAATATGTATTTAAGTAGATAACCGTTAATGTTAGTTATTTACAAAACTTATGGTATTTTAAATTATCTTTAATATATTTTTTACAATAGGTAACTAAAGAATATCAACTATTGTTTTAGATATATTTAAAAAATTATTATTTATTGAAATGTTATAAAATAAATAATTTGAAATACAAAAAAATAATCAGAGACATTTTCCGTGGTAGCCTGCTTTATTTTGTGGTCATCGACGGGGTTCGGGCCCGTTAGCCCATTCTTACAGGATGCGGTTTTGTCAGACGTGTTCCAACAAGACTTGCAACAGAGCAAAATTTTTTTTTTAAAAATTTAAATCATTAAAAATTTTTTAAATTCAGTAATAACACAAGGTCAGTGTGTAAACTAAAATTTCTGCTATGTGCAAGTCTGTGTTGTCACACTGTCTGAAAAACGCATCCTAAAGATGGGCGAACGTCCGAAACCGGTCGATGACCACAAAATGAAGCAGGCTACCACGGAAAATGTCTCTGATGCTTTTCAACTCTGCGGAATCAACCATCACAACAATAAAAAAATAAATTCTTTCTTTCGTTAATATGAGAATATTAATAATGTATTTTATTCATACTATTCATGAAATTACTTTTGTGCATTTTTAAACCCTACTTATACTCGTTTCTCCCATTTCATGATTTTCTACGCCAGTATGCCTATTTTCCAAAAGAAAGTAACCCCACTATTCCTGGTTAGATTATTCAGTTTGCCGTCATTTTCGAATAGATTCCTCTTGAACAATATAATTTTTTTTTTTCAAATAAAACCTCTCGAGGTAGAACTGGAAACATCTTCCAATTGAGCGCGAAAGATTCTGAAAAACTTGCCCATATTGACTATGGTTATAGACATAGATACTCCTAATCCCAGTTCCTTCAGAGGTACTCGACCCATCCATGTTATGGCGAGATGTCCTTTATAATTTTCAAAGAGGTTTCGTTCTTCCACTCTCACATGATACGGATTCTCACTAATGGTCCCAATGCATGTATGTACCTTCTCTTCCCATCCCTTCCTTACTATTCTGGGAATACACCCACAAAACACAGGGTGGCGTGCCCAGTTTGCAAACTATGTTCCTGCATAAGATAAGAGCATGGTTACTAACATTATCTTCGACGTGTTTATTTTTATATGCGATTACTATCAAAATTCACCCTTGGATATTTAACCTCCTTCTTCCCTCGATTTCCACTTCGGCTAGCTGGATGTTCTTCAGATGTAAAAATCTCCTTTTACTACTTATTTCTTTTTCGGTATTCCTGTGGTTTTTATTGAATTAATAATCACCTTACGGTTAGATACCAGTTCCCATTCTTGCTGTCCTGACTATAGTCCTCTACTATCTTAACCTAAAAAAAAATAAATATTTTACAATGTAGAGAGTGCTTTAAACTTACCTCTGAAATGCCAAGATCCGTCACTTTGCAAAGAAGCTCGTCCATACCAGGCTTCATACCAAGGGTATTCTTATGTTATATTCTTTCTTGAGGGCAGTTCCAGGTTATACTGTTCTTAACGGTCTTAATTCTATAATGGTCTCCACTGTTCTTGTAGGCAGCAGCATATTGCACTCAATCATTTCGCTGTTGTATAATCTATAATCCATTTTAAAAAGGACTTTGCAGAAAGGTATTGCCATATGCACCTTATACATCCTGATATGGCTCCAGGATCCTCTGGATAACCTATGTCAACCGATAGAGGGCAGTGTTCCACGTGGAAGTTAACTTGTATTACTCTCTACAGCATCTCTGCACTATAATTATCTAAGACCTTCTCTATTGCCTTAGGCAGAAAAGTCTAAGACAGATAGGCCTAAGGACTTTGATAGGGTGGCGTTGTTCTTCTCCACTCTAGTATAAACGCCACTCTAATCCTCTATAGGCCAGGCCCGGTTTATAATTATGGCCAAATTACTTAAGTTTTGTTAGTAACTAAAATCATCAATCCATCGACTACTTTTTGAGTTTTGCGGCCACAAACATACGGATGCTGAATTTTTATATATATAGATTAGATATTATTAATTCAAAAGTAGATCAGTTTATGACAATCAGAAAGTTTCAAAAGGAAAACTAAAAAAGTAAATTTTCTCGATTGTCTAAAAATATGTTTTCATTTTACAGACAACATTCTTATCATAATCATCTAGTTTCATCTAATACTCTTTGTTTCTGATTTACCAGAATAAAAGATTTAATACTCTCATAAAAAAAGAAAAGAAAAGAAAAAAACCTATTTAGTGATTATTTTAATGACTACATTTAATTTTAATGACTACATTTAAATATTTTTGTGCATAATATAATGTTCTAGATACTAAAAAGAGTAAATTTCTACTAGTTATGTTTCAATGATTTATAATTTCACTACATCTGTAGAACATGTTATTCAGTGAAGGGAAGTTACTATACATGAAACACGATTAGACAAGTTTATTCATTTATAGTGATTTGCTTATTAAACTATAAGTTACAACTTCAAAGTTATAATCTCGGTATTCTTTAAAAATAAAACTTGTACTACTAAGTTTTTATACTTGAAGTAGTAAATGTTTAAGCTGTGTTGTGAATTTATTTAAATCAGCTTTCTAAGATCATTTATACAAGTTTTAAATTATTCAATAATTAGAGTTACAGAAAAAATCAGAATTAAAATACATCACAACTATTAAAATTAAAAAATAACTGTATAATATTAAAAACCTTACATAGGAATTGGACTTAAAAAATTTTCCTTTTTGAATTTATAAAAAACTGTAGTTTAACTTGTGATATATATCACCAAGTGTTAACGAATTAGGATGTGTCCGAGGTTTTGTAATGGGCTAGAAGAGCGGATGGGAAAACCGTATCTTATTGTGTATTTTTCCAATTCCAGGGGATTGTTATAACTGACGGATAGATTGTTGGTATCGGATCTAAAATTGATAGCTGATTTATCTTCTTTAATATTTATCATTTCCAATATACCCAATGATCTGTTCATTCAGTTTTATAAGATCTCCTTCTTACATTTATTTACGATTTCATTGCGTTAAATAATGTTCCTCTGTATTCTTTGTGAAATTTCACAATATTTTTTTGTGTTATGAAGAAAAAAAAAGCTTTTCTCCCAGTGATTACATATTAAAAACATGTTACTAGATAAACAACTCATTAGGAAATAATTAAGAATAAACTGGCTAATTAAGTAGAACGGTATTTTAAAGAAGTAAATGGAAGATTCACTAAATTATTCTTAAACACTTCCCAGATGGTTTATAGAATTCCAAAACTGTTATTCGATTGAAACTGTTACAAGTGGGTTATTAAAATTACAACTTCCCACACAGCAATGTGTTGCATGCAGTCTCGCATGATGGATAGTTAAGAACATGTTTTTGTTTTTTAGCGAATGATTATTTTATATTTTGAAATTGTGAGAATTTTAACAAATTAAATATTATATTGAACTGTTATTTTAAAACAGAAATTATGTAAGTATTTTCCTCTTTTATTTGAGATTGTAACCACTCTGGATTGGCAAGTGGATAGCCTTCCGTAACCATTGGTATGAGCATCAGGATTCGATTCTTGTGGTACACAAAGGTGTAGGACTCAGTATTATGGGAAAAGCAATTGTAGTTTCGTAGCAGACCTGGTAGCGAAGAACAATAATTGAACAGCGATAGGAAGAAGGGCACGGCATTTTCTTTTTTACCAGAGATCAAATCTGTTTAAATCAAGGAATTTTGAAATGAATTTAATTCATTAGTTTTACCGGAAATAGAAGAATTAAGATACTTTGCAGCGTGCTTAGTTATGTGTGAGAGATCGTGAGCGTGAAAGAAATAATTGAAAAAATGAAAAAAAATCATAGAAAGTACTGAATTGACATTCAGTTTATGAATTTGTAGAGGATCCTACAAACCCATGATTTCCGTCAGCCGGAAGTGCGTCTTTACAGATAAGTTCTAGTAAGCATTTAATAATCATTCCAACTTTGAGGAAAAGTTTTGAATTCTGAGAAAAATTGTAGTGGAGTTTTCATACCAGTTATTATTGGTGTTGTCAACATAAACTGAAATGTTACATATCAAATAATTTGCAAAGGTATTAGCGGTAAGAACATTTTCATAGCATTGTTGGTTGACCTCTTCAAGGCTTTTATAAATATTAACTTTCTATTTGAATATCTAGAACACCATGCATAATATGAATACCAAAAAAAAAAAAAAAATAGTTTTGAATAATAAGAGCAAATGACCTCCATTTGATAAGTTATATAAACATAATATTAGTCAATAACTAAGCAAACAATATTCTTACGTTCAATAAATACACAGAAATAATGAAAAAAAAAGAAATCAAATATCAATATAAATAATGGATTTAATTTGGTCGTTATTAACTACGGAAGTATATCGATGTTTAGCAGGCGCCAAAGAAGGAAACTTTTAACAGCAGTAGAGTTATTCGACATTTCGGACTTTCAAAGATGCTTGCCAACCATCGTAATATATAGAAATCAAATTTACAATTAATAAAAAGAAAATTTAGGTTTATTTAATCAAATAATGTAATATAAAAAATACGATTTATCAAACTATTGATATCAAGATGCTATTATAAATAATAAAACTATTACAAATCAAGGTGCAGATAATTTAAAAAAAAACAAGTAATTTGAGAAATATAAAAGGAAAAAGATAAAATATAGAAATAATATAATAATAAGAAAATTAAAATCAATTGGATCAACGAAACGATGGAAGTCCTTAAAGCTGGAATGAAGCAAATCACCAAGTTTATCAGAAAGCCATGGATCACCTCTAAGGGTTGTGTTTCTTATAAACTTAGGCCTTATTGGGTCAAGAAGAAGGCAATGAAATAACATCTGTTCGACGGATTGTTCAGTGTTACCTGAGCATATGCAAAATAAGTTAGGAAAAATGTCCTTAATCTGCCATGTCCACACGTAACTTGAGTTAAAATTCCTTCAGTCAACTTGTCGTAGGTTTTATGAATCCCGATCGCTTACAGTTTTTTTAGTGAATAGTCTGTGTGTGATATATATGTTGTGTGTGTGTGTGTCTGTTTGTGAGACAACAAAATATGTCAAAAACAAAAAAATTGCACGAAGCTCCTGGTGTTATGTTTAGGTACTACCACCCCGTATCTGACAAGACGATTTCCGGCAAAATCCATCAGCGGAAAATGCGACTTTAGTAATTTTTTCTTTTTTTTTTTTTTTTTTAGTTTTTCGCGATTTTCTAGAAAATGATTCTAAAGATTCCAATTTGATATATTTTACCGGGAGAATTTATTTTTTGGTGGGTTCTGGGAGAACGTTAGCGGTTAGCTTTCCTCTAAAATACCACTTCATTACAATGTACGGTCCTGCCACCTCCATAATATTATTATATACATTAGAAACATTGGTAGTATTCCATATTTGAACTAAATAATTTAATCAGAATTGCGATTTTACAGAATATTACTAGGTTTATGGAATTTTCTTAAAAATGACTATAACGATTTCCTTGAAACTAGAAATATTAACTGCACAGACATAAACCTATCACTTTTATTCTATGATTTTTCTGAAAAAATTATTGTTTTTTAGGTGGTTCGTAGGATTCTGAGTCGTTAAAATTCAAATTTGTTAGTTCAGTATTATTGGCTCTGTCTATAATGTGATCATTCTCTACCTACCTCAGTTGGTAGATTGGTACTTACCCCTCCGCCACCATTTGTATATTTATTTTAGAAGAAATGAGTAAAATTGGAAATTTAAAAAGAATTTGTCATTTTATATTATAACCGCATCAAGAGGAGTAAGAGAAAGTCGTGTGAGTGTTTCACACCAGTTATTTTCTATTAAATTTTTCACAGTTTACTAATTTCTGAGATTCTATCTTTTCAGTTAAATTCTAGTTCTCTAAATTGGGAATGACATTTTGCGAACTAAAATATAGTAGAAATAATAAAGTTTCATGGGCGGGTGTAGTGGCTGGTGTAGTGGTTATGAGCATGGACTTGTAAGTGAGAGATCCCCAGTTCGAGTCCCGCGTATAACTGTTAAATTTTATATTCGTTTAAAAATGTTAATAGTAAAGTAGATGCTTCCACCCCGTCCACGACACCTAATTTGGTAGTTGGGCTTTAAGCCGGCCTGAAAAATGAATGAATGAATAAAGGTCCAAAAAAAAAAATCAACCGTTAAATAAGTTGTATGAAGAGAAAACCGGAAAATTTGGGAGGTCCAATACCTCCCAGCGGCGTCTAAAATAAAATAGTACATTGTATTTAATAACGCTGAAATGAGGTAATCCTACTTATTCCCAGCAGTAGTCCGAATTGTTTTTCATTCTACGGAGGAAAGTGTGGGAAACATCTAATTAGAATGTGTAAAAATATGAGGCCAACAGTTTTAAACAATAAGAATTTTTAATATTCATAGCTTACTAATTGTCTAAAAATAATGTTAATTGCTATTTTTCCACTTTTATCAAATCAATTGTTTGATTTGATTTGATTTTTCCACTTTAGTTCATATATGTTGATAAATAACAAAGATGGCGCTTCGTAAAGAACCTAAAAATGTAATAAAATGATTTTTTTTTTTAATTTTTAATTCCTGACTTCGTTGTATAATGACATAAAATAAAATACATTGTTTTTTTTAACTTTCAAATATTTAGTATTACAAAATAGAAACTATTACTAAAACTATTAACTTCCGTGGCTACATAATATATAGACCGACCGTACTTGTAATTGGCCTAAAATGAGTATAATTAAATGAGAATTGTCTAATACCAGATACTTCTCTCTTAATTTCAATGATAGTCGGTTGATAGTCATTTTGAAATTGAGAACCTCTTCTGTAAAGAGGTAATTAATCAGAAAAAAATTCTAGTCTGAAACGTGAACATATTCCAAATAAAAAAAATGATAGGCCTTTATGTGTGCGACCTAAATTGGCGCACGATATGAACTATATTTGAGAAATTCAAAAATATAATGCAAATTCTACTTATGTCTCCCCCCCCACAAAAAAAAGGTTAAATGACAAATGCAAGTTATTTCTTAGGTTTTACTAATAGTTGAGATAATATATGAATTAGTAAATTTCCAGACCACCGGTTGTTATTATAATTATAACAATTATATAAAAATAATAATTACTGTCTCCTCACGTTCAGATTGTGAAAATTATTGAAAATAATGCGGAAATGAAAAAAAATTGTATTGTCCTCCAATCTTCTGAGTGAGAATATTATAGAAGAATTTGTATTGTCAGTAAACATAAAAACATTACTAAATTCGAATAAATGTAAGTATTTTTACTAGGCAATCATCGAGTGAAATTAGTACATAGTAATCATAATTATTATCTCTAAATATATTAAAAACTTTTAAAAGGTTGGAAATCATTTAATTTATATAGAAAAATGTATAACTTCCGTATCCACTTGTTTGGTGAATGAACACCTACATTATAAAAGATGAATTCTGCACCACAATATACTTTCTGTATTACAGATACCGGTTTATTAAAAGATAAATAATAACTAGATAAGAGATGAATCGATTAAATTTTTTATAAAAATTGTTATAGAAATAATTGCGACAAACCAATTAATTAGTGATTATTGAATGGTATTTTGCATTGGTGGCATGACGACAAAAAATGGTTGGTGTATGTTGATTGCACTCTTTAGTCAAGTCCTTAAGATCAATTGTTTTGATGGTTTTTATCCAATAAGAATTTAGTGAGGTTTTTATAGCTCATTTCGTTCAAGGCTTACGCACGGATTCCAATATCAGTCAATTTCATTGTAGAGCTGGATATTCGTATAATACGTGCCTAAGAAATTGCAGAATGATTTAAGAATAAGGAAGGGCAGATATTTGTCAAAAAGTGACGGTATAATTTGCTTATATTTACTGTATTAAATAAACCACTGCACAGGCGAGAATAAATACTGTTGTAAATTACGGAAAGTGTTTTAAAGACTCTGTAGTATAATTAACTTAGATTGATCATAAATAATTCAAAGAAGGAATTGGGAATATGCTGGACTCGTTCAAAGAAGACAGACATAACTTGATTCTTCCTTCTTTTCCATCAAAGTTAGAATGATTATCACATCTTTTTTTTTAAAAAATATATATGTTACCGCATTGTTTGATATTTTGAACACAAGTCATAAAATATAAATATTGTAAATTTTTCACTTTTAGTCATATTCCTATTTTGTTTACTTTTACTGTTGCGAAAGAGGAAAGTATTGTTTTGCTGAGAAGAGGAAATACACGTTTTGAGGTCCCCTGAATACGAAAAAATGTTTTTATGTAAATTATCTCTATATGTCTGTGACTGCTAGACTTGAACAATATATATCTTAAAAATAAAAAAAATGTCAGGAAAATGTAACTTAGTATTCTGAAACTTAAATACTACCACCGCATAATATGAGAATTAGGTCAACATCCAGTAACCGGAACAATTTACTATATGGCTTTTCCAATTATCTCGCGTAACTGGCTGCAATGATTTTCCTTAAACTTCATATACTATCTATACACATAAATACTTACCACTTTTTATTAGTGTATGCCCTATCACTACATGTTCAATTATTACTTTGGTTAACACAAATACATATGAGTGTATAATCACACTCATAACCAAAGTAATAATTGAACATGTAGTGATAGGGCATACAAATTTTCCAGGACATACAAATTTTCCATTCTAAGATAGCCGCTGAAGAAGACAAACAATGTTTGTCGAAACGTCGGGTTACTAATAAAAAACAAACAATTTTTTGGTGTTTTCTTATGATACACTCTGGCCGATCAGCCAACCAACAGATACAAATACTTATTTGTAACATTTTCCCGTGAAAATTGTTTTTGGGGGGGGGGGTTCTGGGGGAACAGTAGTGCTAAAGTTTTCCTCTCATGTACTACTTCAGTAACATGAATGGTTCTAGCACCTATATGTAATATTGATATACATTATTAGAAGCATTGGTTGAATTCCAAATTTGAAGAAAATCGGTTAAACGGAATAAGTTCAAGTTTTTGAGTTGTTTTTTGTTTTTTTTTGAATTTTCTCGAAAACCACTATTTTAAAGTATCACTTTTATTTTGATAACACTATTTCGAAAAAAATTGATTTTTAGCAGTTTATGGAGTTCGTGGCGATAAATTTCAAATATTATATGGGCTGGGTTCAATGATATTGGAGCTCTCTTCTGAAGTGTAAGTCTACTACCTGCCCAGTGAGGTAACTTGTCCCCACACTATCTATATTAGAGCAATAGAGTGAAATTCGAAGTGTAAAAAAACAATTGTGTCATTTGGATACAATTTTATTAATTGCTGCAAGAACAGAAAATCGTGACTATTTCACACCACATTCTTTGGAGGATAATATTAAACAAAATACGTGTTTGGAATTCTCCCAATCTAGCAAGGGAACTGAAATGAATTAGCCTTTCTTGTGGGCTAACTACTTGTATATATATATATATACGAGGTGTGTAAATTAAGTAATGAGACTGATTTTCTAGTGTTCGATCTGGCAACACTGGAGACGCGGCGCATGCGTGGTAGGGCAAGTAAACATCTGATACACGTCCAGTGCAAATTTGAAAATGCTAGAGTTGTTGCACTGTCCGTAGTGACTTTTTTTGTGAGCAAGGTTTTTCAGTGCGTTTTAAAAATGAGTGACATCAATTACTACGAGCAACGTTGTGCTATCAGGTTTTGCTTCAGACTTGGGCACAGTGCAACGGAAACGTTTGAAAAACTGTGCCAGGCCAATGGAGACAATGTTTTGTCGAGAGCACAGGTTTTTAGGTGGTTTAAGTCGTTTGCAGAAGGAAGGGAATCAATTGAAGACGAGCCTCGCAGCGGAAGGCCTTCATCTTCAAGAACCGATGAAAATGTTGGCAGAATCCGCGATCTCGTGCGTTCAAATCGTCGTTTGACCGAGAATTTCTTGAGAGACTTCGAAAAAAAGTCATGCGTGTGAGACCAAACTTCAAAAACAAGTGGGTGTTGCATCACGACAATGCTTCGTGTCACATCGCGATTTCTATTAATGAGTATTTGGCCAGTAATAACATTCCTGTGGCCCCTCAGCCTCACCCGACTTGAGTCCATGTAACTTTTTTTTGTTCCCCAAATTGAAAAATCACCTCAAGGGACGTCATTTTGGAACATTGGAGAATATTCAAACAGCCGTAACCGACCAACTGAAGTCTATTCCAGTATCTGAGTTCCAGCACTGCTATGAGGAACGGAAGAATCGTCTTCAGCGTTGTGTGGCTTCCCAAGGTAGTTACTTTGAAGGGGACAATGTTGAATTGTAATTTTATTCGAATAAAAAAAAAGATAAAAAATCAGTCTCATTACTTAATTTACTCACCTCGTATATATATATATATATATATAGAAGTCTGTGAATTATCTTCAGTATATAATGGGTATGATGAAGAAGATAAATTGGTTTGGTTTAGATTAATCAACTAGAAATAGCTGGACACTGACCCTGACTGCCTAGACTTTACATTAAAATAACAGAGAATGGTAGAGAGGTAAAAAGTAAGGTAGATGACACGTTATGACTGCCGAATGAACTGTGCTATAAGACTCGTATATCCCTGAATACTGTCCCGTGGCTATATTTAAACAGTTTTTCCCACTTCTACTCTGCCTTAAGCTAAAGGTGATCCTGTTAGTTTTGACTCTCTTTCTTTCTACTATGGATCCCTCTCTTCGGATCCTATTACAAGTAGTTTGGCCATGATATTGATACAAATTAACTGACATAACAAATACATAGAAATTATTCCAGCATAATAATTTTTAAGTGACTTTTTCGTGTTGATGCAAATAAACATACAGGGAAACTTACAAAAAAAATTTTTAGATTTTTGCTTCCGCTTATCTTAAAATACATTCAAAACTTATAAAAATCGCAAATTTCGTGAAAAAAAAAACAACAAAATCTCAACGAATAGACAGACTTATTGTTTTATTTATAACATAAAAAAATACCTTTTTATTTGCAATATTTAGCCAACAAAAATTCCACTTTTATTCCTATCAACTAATTGCTATTAATAACTTCTTTCTTACCCAACATTATCTTGTATCTCACTGTGTAGTTTCTTCTCAGCTATTTAGTTTCCCACGATATTAAATTCATTATGTCATAAAAAAAAAAAAAAAAAAAAAAAAAAAAAAAAGATAAAAGTATATCATAAATGGAATTAGATTTAATCAATGGTTTATCAGATATCGAAAAATTTGTTAATTCATATGCGTATTTTAAGTGTTGGAAAATTATTTATTACATAAGCATCTAATTTTTCAATACATATAGAAAATTATCCATGAGAATATTTCTATATCTAGTTGAAGAATTATTCTGTGTGAAATGAAAATGGGGAGGCCTTTCTATTTTTCACAGCTTCATTAATACTCGTGCCTTTAATATAAAACATATTCATTTATAAAGTTCCAAAGGAGGTGGGAACCATCACACACATCTAAATCTGGATCTATATTTTTTTTTTTTTTGTTTCTTCCATTATCATGCAAAAAAATCACAGAAATTATTTATAATGAAATTGGTATTAGGTTTTGACAAATGGGAGGCTTAAGCCTGCGGGCCAAAATCGGTGAGAGGACTTGTTGAAGCCTTAGAATAGACAAATTTCTATTTGTCTTTTGACAGTATTAAAATTTCAATGGCTTTCGGGTTAATATCATGCCAGCTTACGAAACGACGAAACCTCGGTTGCAGATTGGGCCACTCATTATTCAATCTTTATTGTACACTGAAAAAGTAAGTGAAAATAGCCAAGGATTGATTGCCTGTTTATATAAACCGATAAATGGGATGTATAGAGTGTACGTTACGGAAATTGATGTCGCCCATGCTGAGCGGGGTCTGGAAGCCAGCAAGAGCAAAACCGAATAATAACAATAATAATGAAGTGTTAATTTGCAATATATCCAACAATATTACAATTCTTTTAATTTTAAACACAACTGCATGGACTATCCGCCCAACTGCAGAGAAGTGTCTATATCCTTTAATAAAATTTGCTCTTCCCAAAAATAAATAAATAAAACTTAAAATTTCTTTTTAAAAAATATAAATACAACACTAAAATAAACATAAATAATATTGAACTTTACAAAAATTAAGCTCTTATACTTTTAAATTAAACAATTTTTTTTTTTTAACAAATAACAAAAAAAAGTATTTAACTATTTACTATAATTATTTACAAATTTAATAATTAAACTTATATCTATTTTATTATAATTTTTAGGTTAGGGTTGAAGGAATGGTAGGAATGTCAAGTACTCCACCCAAATAGAAGTATATATAAGTTTGTCAGTGTGTGTGTGTGCGCGTAATTTGTAAAATAAGTTAGCTCATTAGTATGAATGTATTTATTAGGATGCGTATATCTATTTGTGTGCGCAAGTAAGAATAGTTAGTTGATTAGTATGAATGCATGTGTTTATTTATTAGCAAGAATGCGATAGGCTAGAGCATGATTGCATGATTGCAAAGGATAAAGTAAAGGGTATTTATGTTTTTCTTGTGGAAGGTTTATGGTTTTTTTTTTTTAAGTGCAAGTCTTTAGTACAAGTCAATACCTATGGCTCGGCCCCATTAATGCAAAAAAAAAAAAAAAAAAATTAAATTCTGTCTATTCTTCTCGCATAAATACAAAAATTGCCGTTGAGATGATCTATAAAATCTGACTTAGTGTGATCTTACCGAAATATTAAATCCTGAATTCCGCCATTAAAATGAATTCTGCCATGTATCTATATGAAAGCTAGACAACAATTCTAGTAAAACGAATATGGAGAATTATTTCATTTCTGGACAAGCTTACAGGAACTCAAAAAAAAAATTGCTCAATGTACAGAGATGATCAGCCTGAAAATAAACATATTGAAGCTTGAACCTTATCCTGAACTCTATAGAATAAAAAAATGTTTAATAAATAGTGATAAAAAAAATTCCTCTCTCTTTCTATTAATTAAGAGGGTCAGGTTAAGATTGCAGTTACCGAAAGGAGTTACCTCTAGAAACTCGTAGCAGTGATATAAAATTGCCTTTTGAAGACGCAGCCGTGGTATTATTTCCACACTGCATCAGTTGTCGGGTACTAAAGTAAAACGCCTAGCAAAACTGGAAAGCAATAATATAAATACAAGAGAATGAGGAAGCTTCTGTTAGTGATCATTTTAAAAGAATAAATGGTAAGCATTGACTGAGAAGTTCAATGACCCCTCCCCTCCTTCCCAGAAAAAAGTATGAAAAGGAAAATCCCACATTTACTGAGTTGAAAATGTCTCGTAAACTATGGCAGCTAAGGCCTTGCAATAGTATGCTGGGATCAAAGGAAGAGTGGCTCTAATGTTATAAAAATAATCAGAGCGTCCCTTCTCATTCTCACGATCATTCTCAGGTCCCTGGAAGTGTTCCCTCTTACAAACAATACTGTCTATCGCCTGACACCTGAGCTATAGAGGCGAGAAAGAGAAAATCTAAGCAGTGCCTGAATTCAACGCGGGACTTGCGCGTGCAAGGACAGCGCGCTACCATAAGCTCATTCCTTCTCTTTATTATGTAATAAAATTTAAATCTATAATTACATTATAGAAAAGGTTCGTGAAAAGGTATAAAAAAAAATAGCACATGTTCAAACATTTTTGCTTATCTTGGAGATTTGCTTTGGAATGTAAGACTGGGCTCTCTTGCCCATTGTTCCCAAAAGTCTCGGATGAATTTTTCTTCCCAATAATTTCTCCAAAGTAATCTGCACTCTGGAATACCGGAACTACTAGGCATGTCCAGTAAGTAAGTGTACTGAATTTTTGTAGGTTACAAAAATTTTTATTTAAACAAAAAAATTACCTGGTTACATTAGTACATATGTAAGCTATTTTTCGACATAGTCACCATTCCTCTCAATGCAGGTGGTGAACCGGGGTATTAATTTTTTGATGCCTTCCTCGAAGTAGTTTTCCCGCCAACGCCTTCGTCCACTTCTCCACCTCCCCCTTCACCTCCTCGTCGGTTGAAAACCTTTTTCCACCCATGTGCAGCTTCAGGGAGGTAAAGAGATAGTAATCTGAAGGTGCTAGGTCAGGGGAATGCGCGGGATGGTTCAGGACATCCCATTTAAACGAGGCAAGCAGTTCCTTTGTGGCGTTGGCCGTGTGTGGTCTGGCATTGTCGTGCAGCAGGCAGACTCCCTTAGTCAGCATGCCTCTCCTTTTGTTCTGAATCGCCCTCCGCAATTTTTGTAGGATCTCACAGTATCTTGCAGAGTTGATGGTCTCCCTTTGAGGCATATATTCAATTAAAATTATGCCTTGACAGTCCCAAAACACGGATGCCATGTTTTCTTGGCTGAAATTGTGGTTTTGAACTTTTTGGCGGAGGGTGAAGAGGTGTGACGCCACTGTTGAGACTGCCTTTTGGTTTCAGGTGTGTAGTGTGCAACCCAAGTTTCATCTCCAGTAATGATGGAGCGGAGAAATTCATCTCCATGGAGTTTGTAGCGTCTCAAAAACTCTTGCCCGGCCTCCACTCGATTCACTTGGCGGGAGATTGGATTGACATTTTTCACGAAACGTATTGTCGCGTCGACAGTTCTCAACGTACTGACCTCAAACCGGTCTCGTTGCGGAGGGGAGGAATCAGGCTACACGATAGTGTAGCCAACATGTCGAAAACAAAATCCCTCCGGCCGTGAGAGCGTCAGTACACTTACTTTCTGGACATGCCTCGTATATATTGATTTTTAACAAATACCAAGAAAATAAACGAGAAATTAAAAACAAGTAGCAATTGAAATACTAAATATAAATAATTTCAACGGACCAGACATTAAAGTTACCTTTAAAGTAAGGGAAACTAACTAGTTACTTTCTTACTTCACTTTTAACATTTCCCATTAGATCATGTAATTTTCTTCAGTTTACTTTTTCTTTTTTTTTCTTTAAAATTTACGATTCACAATGAAAAATGCATTAACATGGGTAGTAGATATAAAAAGGATTGTCTTGTCAACTTTATTCTATAATGTGGACGGTAAATCAACATGAAATTAGAAAGTATCTCTTAACTCCTAATTTATATAAACATATAATTAAAAAATAAATAAAAAAAAAGGAAGGAAAAACTAATTAAACCTTATTAAACAGTAATTCAGCAAATTAAAATGGCATAAAATTATATGTCATCTACTGCTTTTTGCTTTGTAGTCAAAAATAATAAGAAATTAAAAATTTCTACATGGCAAGATTAGTTCATTAGAAGCGCAGTAATTACTAGCTACGCTGAGGTTTCGGGTTCGCGTCCAGCAGTGCTGCCTTTAGATTTTCTCGTCCTAGGAGTCTGTACAGCTTCTGTGATGAGTAGTGTGTCTGTAACGAGGGGACACTGGCCGGAGGCCGTCAATGCACTGAGGAGGCTCCGAACTTTAATTGCATAGGCCTGGAGGGGCTTTTAGATAGCGTAGGGCTTGCCTCTGCCAACAGATGATAAAAAAACACGCCAAAAAGAACTTTTAATTCCGGATTTCTCCGTAACTACATATTTCGATGTTTTGACGACCAATAAATGTTTATGGCATTGGGAGAGAGAGAGAGAGAGATAGCGGATATATCTCAGAAACGAAAAATCACAGTAAATTCAAACTTGATATTCCATTTGGATACCACCAAGAAATCTAAACCACAGGTTTCAGTCCAAATCCTTCACCAGAATAATGCGACTTTACTGAAATGGTTTTTTCCTAATTTTATATTTCTCTAAATAAATTCCAAGATTTTATATAAAATTCCAAATATAAATTAATTTATGATTTTTTTGTATATTTCTATTTTAAATATATTATTTTTATTAGTTCATCAGGGAAGGGATTAGCTCAGTGGTAGCGCGCTGGACTAGCAACGCGGAGATCACGGGTTCAAATCCAGTCGTGCTGCCCTTAGATTTTCTCTTCCTAGGAGCCCCTACAGCCCACTGTCCGGTGATGGACAGTGTTGTCTGTAACAGGAGAACACTGTCCGGAGGCCGGCAGTGCACTGAGAAGGCTCCGGGCGCAAATGACCACAGATGTTGAGACGCCTTAAATAAAAAAATAAAAAAAATTAGTTCATCAGATGTTAATTTTTTATGGAGTAAGTATTTTCTGGATTGAATACGTGAATCATTATGAATCTTCACCAACTTTAAAAAAAAAATCTTGATTTTGAAATTTCCAAATAATTGAATAATTATGTTTATCAGAACAGAAGATCAGATCCTTGAACGTTTCACTCAAATGCATCCTTACAGTCTCTTCTTGACAAATAGATTTAATTAAAGGATAGTGCTTTTGTGATTGTTAGATCTATTGAGCCCTCCCGGGGCCTTCTCTGTGCACTACTTGACTTGGGATGAGCTTTAGTGGCTTCTAGGAAGAAAAATATGTAAGGGCAGCACTGCTGGATTCAGCCTTACCGGAATCTCCGCGTGGGAACCTGCGCGCTGCTACTATTGAGCTAATCCTTACCTTATTTGCATATACTAGACCGCACTATAAAGCCTTTATACCCCATTTAGAATCTCCAAAAGAATTCTATTCTTTATGTCCTAACATTTCTATTGACATTGTCTACATTTTCCTTGTACAAGGTTTTGAAGAAATCAGTTCCTCAGTTTTTTTTTTTATTCTACTTAATGCTGATTTCTTTATCATCTGGCAATCTGTTTCGCAGAAATGGACCAAAATAAATAGAGAATCGAATACGAACTGAAAGTAAACCATCTCCCGTCTTTTATTACACTCGCCCGAACATTAGCATAAAGATAAAGAACAAAAACAAGGAATTTAAGGCTCCACAATCCCTAAATGGTTAGAGGAGTACATAAGAGGTGTATTACGGTACTGGGTTTGATTCCTTGGATCTTGACCTTGAATTTTTATTCGATATATATATATATATATTTTTTTTTAATTTAAGGCGAGTCAGTATCTATGGCTTTTGGCGCCCGGAGCCTTCTCAGTGCACTGCCGGCCTCCAAACCTGTTCTCTTGTTTTTTTTTTTTTTTTTTTTTTTTTTTTTCCTAGGGTTCTGTACCGCGACCATTCTTGATCTATTGTACCCCCCTCTGGTGCCTAAGATGAGCTAGCTCATCTATAGCACCCTCTCCAGGTTTAACTCCCTGAGGAATCTCAGGATCCTGGAAGGTTCTAGGGTAGGTATTTCTCTCCTCCCCTATCTGGTAACAGCCCAGACTACTAAATCTTCTTTGAATGACGGCATCACAGTGCGTAAGGAGGTGTATCGGAGTTTCCTCCGCCTCTCCACGGAATCTGCATATGCCGTCACCTACTAGGCCAAGCTTTCTCAGGTGCCCCCTGAGTCTGCAATGCCCCGTAAGGAATCCCGTAAGAATACGGATCCTATTCTTACTCAGACTGATGAAGGCTTTCGACCTTTCCTGGTTATAATCGCCCAGACAGACCTTGGCCTGCCTCAGTCCCGGGATGGTGTTCCAGAGACGAGCTCTTTTAACCACCTCCTCCTTCTTGATTTCTTCTAGAAATACTTGGTCACTGACTCCACAAAAGGGCTCTGGCCCAATAAGAGGAGATACAGCGCCTTCCTTTGCCAGGGCGTCAGCTGCCTCATTACCTTCCACGCCGACATGTCCCGGCACCCAATGCAGGGTAACTTTATTGCTCCTGCCTAGTTCATTAAGCTGTTCTCTGTTACAGACAATACTGCCCATCACTGTATGCAACTCCTAGGGGTGAAACTCCTAGGAACAGAAAATTAAGGGCAGCATTGTTGTACTCGAACCCGAGATCTCCGTTTGAGTGTCAGACACGTTACCACCCCTCCCTAAGCTAAACCCCTCCCTTATTTGTTATATATAATAAATTATGAGTTAATATATAATAAAGTATGTTTGCTATGCGCTTCCGTACACGACTCTTAATTAGGTAGTTGGACGTGAACTTTATATTGACGTGCAAAAAACCTATTTGAAAATATAATCTAATAATATGATTTAACACCACATTTTAATGTGAAATAATTTTTAAAAAGTTTTTGATAAAGTTGATGAAAATATGAGATTCTATAGTTAGTCTCTTATATTAATACTGCCCTGATTTTGAATTCAAATTCCCACGTCTGATTTCCACAGATGCATAATTTCCATATATACGTGAATATAACGAAATAACTTCCATTCTTTTCTTGAATGAAATTTGATTAGAAATTGAACGAAGCTAAAGGCCAGTTGAAAGAAAATGTGCATCACTTTGCATATAATCTTATTTTAAAAAAATAAATAATTAATTAGAAAGAATAAAATGAAAAGTGAATAATTTTTTATTTCACTTTTTTCCACTATCACTATAAATATATAATATATATATTTCTAAAGTATAAAATAATATAATCAAACTGTCCAGACATTTTAATAATAAAAAAAAAAACTTACGCGGTTAGTAGCCAGCTGATGCCGGACAGTTCTTGTCCCATATTCCTCTTGCCTACTTCCACTTTCTTTAAAAGGAATTCCTATTTCATTAATTTCT
Source organism: Triatoma infestans (assembly GCA_011037195.1). Lineage (NCBI taxonomy): Eukaryota > Metazoa > Arthropoda > Insecta > Hemiptera > Reduviidae > Triatoma > Triatoma infestans. Next base: position 65,834 of record JAAEAF010009386.1, read on the forward strand.
TTTTTTTCCGATTTAATATTTTCAATTAGACTTTTTTCGTCTTTAATTACTCTAAATACAAATTTAAAAATTCATAGTTCTGAGTATAATGAATGTCATTCATGTGTTACGAAATCAAAGCTATGGATTTTCAGGATATTTAAAATGTGTAAGAAATACTTTACGTTTAAAACAAAAACAAAAAAAAATCCGGAAACAATCATATTGACTTTCACTTACTGCAATTTACATTGTTATAATTGTCAATGTTTCTTTAAAGTTACAATTTTTCCTACATTTAAAGTAATCTTGAAAAATGTTCGAGGGAAGCGTGAAACATCGTCAGCGTCAAGTTTAATAAACTCTAATCGGGTATTTATGTAAAAAATGGCAGAAAACTGAAAAGAAAAAAGCTCTTTGATAAAGTCGTGATCGATTTTCTTCAAAATCGTGGCATTTTCTTAAATATGTGTCTAAAAAATTTAATTCTAAATAACTCTAATAATATTTTAATTCTAATTCTAATAATATTGCATGAGAGGGTCGTATAATAATAATAAAAAAATTGGCACACCAGAGAAAGCATATATTCTCATCCTCACCCCAATTCCCCCCCTAAATGTATTTATGCGGAAAAATATTTCAAACAAAAGTGATAGGCCTTTGCCTGTAGGTTTTTCTTTTTCTTTTTTTTTTGAAGGGGGAAGGGCCAATACACCGCGACCCGTTTCGATCTACTGTGCTATGCCTCTGGGTGCCGCAGGCTATTGCCCACAGCACCCGAACAGATGTCCTTCTCTGAATATCCGTTCTACAAAACCTCCATCAGGTTGAGATCCCTGAGGAATCCCAATACCCTGACGGGCTCATGAGAGGGTATATCCCCTCCCCCACCTGGTAGCTACCCAGGTTCTTGAGTCTTCCCTGAGTGGCAGCCTCGCAGTCTATAAGGAGATTTCGTGGAGTTTCCTCCAGCTCCTCACTTTCCAAACCCAACTTCACCAGGTGTCCTCTAAGTCGGCCATGCCCCGTGAGGAAACCCATAAGAACGCGGAGCTTGTCCTTGCTCAATCCGATGCAGGCCTCCGAACTCCGTTGGTTATAATTTCCCAAGCAGATCTTAGCCTGCTGCAAACCGGGGAGGGAGTACCAGAGTTGAGATCTTCTCGACTCCTCCTTCTTCCTAAGTACCTCCAACAGAAACTGGTCGCTGTCCCCACAAAAAAGGTTCCGGCCCTAGGAGCAGGGTCCTAGCGTCTAACTTGGCCAGGGCGTCGGCCATCTCATTTCCTTCAATGCCAACAAGCCCCGGCACCCACCACAGTGTAACTTTGTTCCTCCTGGCTAGGTTATTAAGTTTACCTAGCCATTCCCAGACCATTTTAGATATGATAACCGATGCACTCAATGCTCTAAAGGCTGCTTGACTATCGGAAAGGATTACAATCTCCTGGTTCCTATATCCCACATCAAGGTTAAATTGTACGCATCTTCCAATAGCGTATATCTCCGCCTGGAAGATGCTGGGAAAATTACCCATGGATTCCGAGTGCTTGATCCTTGGATCAACCACTCCCGCCCCAGTCCCTCAAGGGTCAACCTGTAGGGTTAATTTACCTGTTTAATGAAATCCGTTAGAGTCTGTATGAAGAATATCGCAAAAAACTGAAAAAACTGTTCAGTAAATTTGCACTTCAAGCAAACCGCTTTTCTGCAAACTCTGAATTTTTGCATAACATTTATTTGTATTATTAATATTATATAGATGACAGAATCGTATAAATATAATTGAAATGGCACTTTAGAGGAAAGCGTAACCCCATACCACCCCCCTTTTAGATGAATTTAACCGGGAAAAAGTTACAAATAAAAGTCATTAGACCTACCTACATGTGTTAGTAGTATATATAGAAAGTTTTTAAAAAAAATCGTTAAAGCCATATTGCAAAAAATTGTAAAATTAATTAATCAATAAAATGATATTTGTTCAAAAGTTTATTGTCAGATCCTCTGATGGTGCTTAAACTAAAAATAGCTATTACGAACTTCTCAATTTTCTCTTTTTCAGTTGTGCTGACCACATACACATCTACACAAAACGTGTATTTCCGGTGAAAACTCGATGTCGGAAATTTGATACGGTCGCAATACTTCCTCTTAGTGAGAGAAAGTAATTATAAATAAAGTTAACACTTGCTATTTTTATATAAAATGATAAAAAAAAAAAAAAAAAAATCTAAATATCGGTGGCAGTGCCTAACAGACCTACTTTGTTGCAGACGTTGGCAGTTATTGTCCTTGGCAGATGCTACTTTTTATTAATTCTGACCAGTTTCATGACATGATTTCCCATACATTCTTAACGATATATTTATTTACGTACATATATCTATGTGTGATATATAACAAAATAACTTCCGTGTCGAACTTTAAATGAAACATTATGAGGAAATTGAAAAATTACCATTACTTTGCTTAAGATCATTCTTTAAATATTATGACAAATAGAGTGAAGATCAAAGAAAATTCAACTACATAACAGAAATATCATGTAATATGATGATTTTTAAACTATACCAGACCAAATACTGATAGTGAAACTATCACAAATCAAGATACATAATAATTTTAAAACCAATGAATTTAAAAAAATAAATAAAAGCAAAAGACAAAAAAAAAATGGCTAGATATTGTTTGTGGGTACGATAAACTTTAGCAATTGTACGTACACTACAACTAAATCTAAAGCTCTGTATTAATATGTGTTTGTTGGGGTGTCAGTATAAATGTTCTTGTTTTAAGCTGGAATATATGCAGGGCGCCAAGATTATTGAAGAAATGGCTAGTTCATTTTCAGCGTAGCACTCTCTGAACCACAGATCATACTGAAATTGTAGCAGCGTTGCTTAACTTTTTACGCACTTTTTTTTTTCTTTTGTTTTAATTTAAGACGCGTTAACATCTATGGTCATTGGCGTCCGGAGCCTTCTTCTTAGTGAACTGCCGGCCTCCGGATAGTATTCTCTCGTTACAGACAACACTGTCTATCACCGAACAGTGAGCTGTAGAGGCTCCTAGGAAGAAAAAATCTAAGGGTAGCACTAGACTCAAACCCGGGACCTCCGCGTGGAAGTCCAATGCGCTAACCACTTAGCCTATCCCTCCCCTGACATTACGCACTGTTAATATCACGATTGTAAATATACATTTTTTTTTTTGTGTGGTTATGGTAGCATACGAATATCTCCTTTTATCTATTGACTTTGCGTTTGAAAGCTATATTGAACATCGTAAACAAAGGTGCCGTCTGAATCTGATCTCAGTTTTTTAATTACTTCGGTTCCTCAGATCTTTGAACCTTTCACATAAATGCAGCTTAACAGTCCTTACAGTCTATTCTTGACAAATAGATTTTGTTAAAGGATAATGCTTTTGCGATTGTTAGATCTATTGTGTGCCCCGGAGCCTTGACTTTGGGTGAGCTGTAGAGGCTCCTAGGAAGGGGCAGCACTGCTGGATTCACCGTTCCCGGAATCTCCGCGAGGGAGCCTATTCGCTGCTACTACTGAACTATCCATTACCTTATCTTGGCATATAAGTACTACACCGCAGTATAAAGCCTTTATACCCCATTTAGAGTCTCAAAAGAATTCTATTCTTTATGCCCAAACATCTCTATTGACATTGTCTTCATTTTCCTTGTACAAGGTTTTAGAAAACACTTCCTCATTTTTTTTTTTTACTCAATGCTGATTTCTTTATCATTTGGCAATCTGTTTCACAAAAATGGAGCAAAATAAATAGAGAATCGAATACAAACTGAAAAAAAGAAAACCATCTCCCCGATCACTCGCCCGAACATTAGCATAAAGATAAAGAAGAAAAAACAAGGAATTTAACGCAACATTATGGATTAAGATATGCAGATATATTGTAAATCTTGTTGGAGTGCATATAGATAAATACATTTTTATATATAAGCCCCTGTGAAAGCTGGAGTACCGCAAGGTAGTATCCTAGGTCCAATTTTATACACAATATACACGGCTGACCTTCCCCTACACCCTAATACAGTAACATCAACCTTCGCTGATGATACTGCTATTCTTTCCTCCCATACCGAACCTACTATTGCCTCCAGTCATCTTCAAGATCATCTTTCCTTAATAGAAGAGTGGTGCAAAAAATGGAAGATAAAAGTTAATGAAAAGAAATGTATTCACACTACGTTTACCCTTCGTCACTCCCTCTGTCCTGGTGTTAAATTAAATAACACCTTCCTACCTACTGCTGATAGAGTACGCTATCTTGGGTTATATATAGACAAAAGACTAACCTGGAACCCCCATACCAGACTGAAAAGGACTGAAACCAATAGACGATTTCTTATCCTTTCAAGACTCTTAGACAAACGATCCAAACTTACTTTAAAAAATAAGCTCACACTATACAAAACTTTACTACGACCAATATGGACTTACGGACTAGAGGTCTGGGGATCCACTAAGCATTCAAACGTTTACCGTATCCAATCCTTACAATCCAAAATCCTACGAAAAATCACCAATGCTCCTTATTATGTCTCCAATACAACCTTACATAATGACCTATCCATTCCATATGTGTCCGACCTAATTAAATCCCGCTATCAAAGATTCCATAACTCCCTTACCCATCATCATAATCCTTTGGTTCAGCAACTTGCTAGTCAAACCTTACCTGATAATCCTTCTCGACGCCTGAAGCGTCAGTGGCCCCGTGACCTTTTAAATTAACTCCACGGCCTTGAAGTAATACCACTGGGTATTTTCTTCCCATGTAAATCATGTCTTGTAATCATTTATCACATTTGCTTATTGTATATATTGTACAGTTGCAAATAAATTATTGAAGGAGAAAAAAAAAAAAAAATTTATAGCATATACCTTCAGAAAGTACCCTATAAGGCATGGGCCTTAAACAATAAACACCTACTTATTTATCAAACAAAAATCTAAAATAAAGAAATTAACAAATTAGATCGTTAAAAAAAATAAAATTATGATTATTGCATTCACTACTGTTAACGTGAGATATTAGTTACAAGTGAAGGCCTGTGTTACAAATAGAAAGTAGCGCACTCTTTTGTTCCCATAACTTTCTTACTTACCACACTTATCTTTCTAAACATATCGTCTTACTATATTTTTAGATTTTTTTATTTTATTTTTTATTTTTAAAGTATCTATGGGTGTGTATGAATGTATTGTAAATTTTCTATTACAATAAATAAATAAAGATACTTCATAATACAATTTCAGGAAATATTATTTATTAAAATTCCATTTATGCAACGACTGACAATAAAAATAATAATAATAATAATGTCTTCAATCATAAAACTGCACACATAATTAGAAAGTAATAAACCATTTTTATGTAATAAATAATTTTTAATTATTTGTTCTGCTTGAAATATTCATTATCAATTATATATACATATATATGTATATATTATGAAATGTTTGAATTTTAGTGAAAATTATTAAAAAAAAAAGAAGATGAATCATAATTAAATTAAAGTGAAAATATTTATATTTTCTATGTAGGTTAACTGTTACTTTCTCATTGACTACTACACAACAAGGAAATATAATAAATATGAATCATCCATTTATTTACTTTACCATTGAATTTATTGATGTTTTAAAAGTATAGATATGTATTTATTTTTTTTAATTAATGAATACTCACTTAATATTTTTTTTTTTCGTCTTCAGATCAGACTTGAATAATTCTGAAAGTAAATATTTATTCAAAAAGTGATGGTTGGATAGCTCAACTGAACTAAAATGCAAATAATTACTTTCTCATACTGGTAGAGAAGTATTAAATATGGTGACCGTTTTATGGAATTGATTTTTCCATTTGAAATACATACTTTAAGGTCCCTTGAGTACGGAATCAATGTTTTTTAGTGAATTTAAGATCCCTCCTCTATACATGTACGTACATGTTTTATGAAAACTTAAAACTTAATATCACTGTTTGGGTATCCCCACACCTACATCTATCTATGTAGAAAATTTCGATCAAAATCCATCAACCGGAAGTGCAATATTACTAATTAGATATTTCTAACTTTTTCCAAAAAAAGTTTGAAATAAAAGTGAAATGGTCTCTGAATTTATAGTTAGTATAATAAATTTAATGAAATTCATCTTGTTTTTAAGGTGAAAATCCGTAGACAAGTGAAAAAAAAAAAATCTGTTCAGTAAATACGCACAATCCCAGTGTGCGTAAACTCATACGAATATTTTCAAACTCAGAATTTTGGCAACATATTTAATTCTAATTAATTTTATTTCGATGAAGGAATCTTATAGTAAACTAAATTAATAGTTTAGAGGGAAAACATAACACCTCCCCTTCTCGAAAAGCCGCCTTAAATTAATTTTTCCAGAGAAATGTTTCAAATAAAAATTAAAATCTGGTGTGAAACACTCACACAACTTTCTCTTACACCTGTTTTCCAAATTATAATTGACAAAGGTTATAGTTTGTGTGTACTAAATATAACGAAATTTGTCGAAAACTGAAAAAACTGTTCAAATAAAAGCGCACTTCCGCTTACAAATTGTCTTAAAACTCGGAATTTTGGCCATCTATTTATTTCTAATTAATATTTCTTTGGATGATAGAATTGTATAATCATCTATGATACCACTTTAGAGGAAACTGTAACCCCGCCCCTCCCCTAAAACTGCCTTTAAATGAATTTTCCCAGAGAAATGTTTCAAATAAAAGTTATAGATCTTTGTATGTCTAGTTTATATAAGTTGTTTCAAGAAAATCGTCGGATCCATTTTTGAGAAAATTGCGTAAAAGTGAAAAAAAATCATTTACTGAAGTGGTAAAGTAAACGCTCTTCCGGTTATCCGATTTTTTTTAAACTCGGAATTTCAACAACATATTCTAATTTTAATTAACATTATTTAGATGATAGAATTGTCTAATAAACTGAAATAGCACTTTAGATGGAAACCTAACACCATCCCTCCCCCATAAGTGCCCTTAAATGAATTTTCCCAGAGAAATGTTTCAAAAAAAAAGTTGTAGCTCTTTGTATGTGTGGTTAATGTTCCACATTTAAAGAAAATTGTCGGAGCCATTTTTGAGAAAATTGCAAAAAAGTAAAAAGTCCTACTTGTAAAATGGTACTTTCGGGTTGAGGAATTTTGACAGATAACGTACTGTCAGATCCCATGGTGATACCTAAACGGAATATCAAGTTTCAACTTTCTACGTTTTTCGTTTTTGAGCTATGCTGTTCCCATATATACTCCGTACCCAAGCACAACAACACACACACACACACCACACACACACCCATTTGCTAAAAAGCCACTTTTTCTGACTCAGAGGCACCTCAAAACATGTATTTCCGGTGAAAACCCAATATAGTAAATTTTGACACGATTACAATACTTTCCTCTTACTAAGGAGTAAGAGAAAGTAAAAAGAAAAAAAAATCTGGTATTAAACACTCACACAACTTTCTCTTATGCAAATCACACAGTTTTCATGCAGTTATTTATTTTAGTAACGAGTGTTCCTAGTTCCAAATATCATATATAACTGAAAACGCACATATATGTGCATTCGAAATACAGTAAACTCCCGATTATCCGGACTAATGGTGGGGAGAGGCAGCACGGATAATCGAAAAACACGGATAATCCAAACTATAATTATTTATATCTAAAATACAACATATTATACATTACTAAGGCAGAAATAATTATTTTAACATGTTTAATGCCCATTATTATTAATAAAATCTATGATTTTGGTTTGTTCGTAGGAATCTTTTAATGATTTTTTTTAATATTAGTTCGAATTTTTCTAAGAGCTATTATGTCGTTATACTCGAATTCCCATTTGTCGATGTACTCCAACAAAGTGTCAACAGAATTCAGGGCCGTATTGTGAATAATGCGATTGATAATTTCTTCTTCTCCACTTTCAGCTTCATTCTCTCTTGCTCTTCTGATTGAATTAGATCGGAAATAATATCCGCGTCACTCATTATTTGAAAACCTCCATCACATGAAACATGTTCTAACCACTTCTCAATATTTTCTCTATCAACATTTTCAAAGCCATCTAAATTTGCTATTAACTCACTCATTTCAAATACTATTTCACTTGTCTCGGGCTCGATAGAATTCAAAAAATCCTAACTAAAACCAGTCCAGCTGACTTCAGATACCCCACCACCCACTTTAAACATCTAAATACGAACACGTGCACTGCGCGGTAAACATGAAAGCGAGCAATATTTAAAAAATACATATAAATATAATTATTTTTTTTAAAGTTAAATTTATGCACAGATAATCCGCAAACCGGATAATCCGGGAGTTTACTGTATATTTAAGCAAAATATCTTATTTCCGATAAACCAATTTTCTCCAAGCAACACATTAAATTCTTTTATTAATATTGCATATTATATAGATGACTGAATTGTATATGATATACGATATATTGAAATTGCACTTTAGAGGAAGGCCTGACGTCACAACTCCCTCTGAGCCACCCTTAAATGAATTATCTCGACCAAAAAAGTGTTTCAAAACAAAAATTAGTAGCTATTTTTTATGTTTAATTAATATGCTAAGTTTAAAGAAAATCGTTGGAACTGTTTTTTGAGAAAATTGCAAAGAAATGAAAAATATATCCGGTCAAACCGATTTTCGCCAAAACATCATTGTTTGGATCCCTTAGTAGCCAACCTAAACGAAATACCAAATTTCAGCTTTCTGGGATTTTCCAGTTTTGAGTACAGATATACACACGACCAATTTTCTGGGGGGCGGGGGGGATCACTTTTTAGTAAAAATCACAAGTCCACGCAAAAATCAATCATTGTAGTAAAACGTTATTACGGTTGACTAATTTTTACCAAAAAACTTCACGCATTTTCCCCTGGTCACTTGCCTTAATTAAATATTAACTACTTTTCCGGCACATATAATGTGCGTTTCTTTATATTTCCGGCAGACTTGAAGCGTTTCGAAACAGATTCTTTTGGTTTTTTTTTATTGACAAAATGGAACTAATTTGCATTGAGGAAAGATAAATGATTATATAAACAAAAAATAATTAAGAAAAATAAAAAATAAAGAAATGTTTCTTTAATTACATTTTCTTGTTATCTGGATATCTTTATACATTGCATGGTAGGGCATTTCTTTTATTTTTTCTTAACTTTCACATAGGAATTTTCACTTCAAACAATAAATATGAAGATATTTTAGTTGTGGTTAATTATTATGAAAGCAATTAATCCTAAAAATTCAAATATAAAAGATCAAAAAACTAAGTCTGAAATTGGACACTCACTTATGTATAGTTGGTTACTAGTAAAAGTAAATTAATAGAAGTATTTCAATTAAATTAATGGAATACTTATTTCAAATGTTTATCTTTTCTGTTTAAGTATGTGTATTGGAGGGGGCTAAATTCACTAGGTAATTATCGTATCGATGTAGCAGCGTAACAGATTTTTACTTTCTCTTACTTCTAATAAGAGAAAGTATTGCGATCGTGCGTGATTTTCGAAATTGAGTTTTCACCGGAAATACATGTTTTTGGGGTCCTCTGAAAACGGAAAAAAATGTTTTTTAGCGAATAGTCAGTATTTGTGTGTGTGTGTGTGTGTGTGTTTGTGTTTTAATCGAATATCTCAAAAACGAAAATTCGCAGAAAGTCCAAACATAGTATAAAAATTTAGGTACCGCCACCGCATTAGACACGAAGATTTCGGGCAAAATCCATCAACCCCCGAAGTGCGACATCAAGTGTTCGTTTCACTTTTTCGAGATTTTTTCGAAAACGGCTTCAGCGATTTTTTTTTTTTCAACTTCGTATAGGGAAAATTGATTTTTGGAGCGTTCTGGGGGAAATAGCAGAGTTATGCTTTCCTCTAAAGTACCACTTCACTATGGTTTTCTACATAATATTAATACACAAAATCTGGTGTGAAACACACACACACACACACAAATTTCTCTTATTCCAGTTCACAAAATTATAATTGACAAATTTTATTGTTTGTGTACCAAATTTAATGAAATTCGTCAAAACCTGAAAAAACTGTTCACAGTAAAAGCACATTTCCGGTTTACTAATTTCCTTGAAACTCGGAATTTTGGCCATAATATTTATTTCTAATTAATTTTGTTTGAATTATAGAATTTTATAATCAACTATGATAGCACTTTAAAGAAAAACATAATCCCACCCCTCCCACTAAAAGTGTCCCTTAAATGAATTTTCCCAGAGAAATGTTTTTAAAATAAAAGTTGTAGATCTTTGTATGTTAGTTTTTATATATAATACCAAGTTTCAAGAAAATTGTCGGAACCATTTTTTGAGAAAAATCGCGAAAAAGTAAAAAAAAATTTAGTAAAGTTGTAAAGAAAAATACTTCCGGTTATTTGATTTTTTCAAACTTGGAATTTCCACAACATATTCAATTCTAATTAACAATATTTAGATGACAGAATTGTCTAATAACTGAAATAGCACTTTAGAGGAAAACTTAACCCACTCCTCCCCCATAACTGCCCTTAAATGAATTTTCCCAGAGAAATGTTTCAAATAAAAGTTGTACGCTCTTTGTAAATGTAATGGTATATCAAGTTTGAAGAAAATCGTCGGGGCCATTTTTGAGCAAGACGCAAAAAAATAAAATAAAAAAAACTAGTAAAGTGGTACTTCCGGTTGAGGAATTTTGACAGATAACGTACAGTCAAAAGGGGTCAAGTGATACCTAACGGAGTATCAAGTTTCAACTTTCTATGGTTTTTCGTTTTTGAGCTATGCTGTTCACACACACACAGACCATTTTCTAAAAACCACTTTTTTGAAATCAGGGGACCTCAAATCGGATATTTCCGGTGAAAACCTCGATATCGAAAATTAGACACGATTACAATACTTCCTCTTAGTAGAGGGAGTAAGAGAAAGTAAAAATAAAAATAAAAAGTGAACTGATGTCTGAAGGATGGTAAGGCTAGGATAGCGAGTTTTCGAGGAGAAGGAGTGCCCTTACGGTAACCCAGACATTGAGAAAACCGGGAAAAGTTAAAAGTAAAAAAGTGCCTAACACTTTTATTTGAAGAATTTTTCTAGGAAAGTTTTTTGGGTTGTTTTGGGGTAGTGACAACGTTAAGCTTTTCTCTAAAGTACCACTGCATTACAATGTATGGTTTTTATCACCAATAGGTATACTGAATGTATTGTTAGCATTCCAAATTTGGAGAAAATTGATTAACCGGAAGTGAATAGGTTTTTATTCCCCAAAACGGGTTTTTTTAAACTACTAACTTCACAGTTGTAATAAATGTATCACTTTCATTTTCATACATTTTTCCATCATAATTGATTTTAAGAGGTTCTGAGGAATTTGTGACGTAAAATGTCAAATGTTATATAAGGTTGTCCAATTTTATTGGCGCTCTCTACCGAATTACAATGTAATCACTTCAATTATTACCTGCTTCGCTAGATACATATATAACCCACTAATTCTACATTTATGTAAAGGGCTAAGTAAAAAATATTCAAATTTAAAGAAACTTTTTGACAGTTTTATAATTTAATTTAATTTAACTGCAATAAAAGAAAGTCGTATCATTCCACAACAGAATTTTTATTTTTATTGCTGATGAAGGAGGAAGTATATCGTTTTTACTTTCTTTTACCTGTTATGGAAGAGGAAGTGTTGCGATCGTGTCATATTTTCCACATTGTGAATTTTCTCCGGATATATTACGTTTTGCGGTCCTCTGAGTACGAAAAAATATTGTTAGCGAGTAGTGTCTACGCGAAATAGTGGTGTGTGCGTGAACAAGATATCTCAAAAACGAAAAATCGCAGAGCTCAAACTTAGAAATCCTGTTTAGGTACTACCATCGCATCTGACCCAAAGTTTGCGACAAAAATCGATCAACCAACCGATTGTGCGACTTTACTGATCATTTTATACAATTTTCTCGAAAATAGCTCCAACGACTTTGTTTAAATTTAAATGCCTATCACTTTTATTTAAAATATTTTTCTGGGAAAATCGTTTCTTTGGGGCGGTGAGGGGTTCTAGAGGAACAGTAACCCCAATGTATCATTTTAATGTACCACTTCAGTGCAATTTATCGTTCTACTATAGATATAATGTTTATATTACATTAGAAGCATTGTTCAAATTCCAAATTTGTGGAAAATCGGTTAAAAGGAAATGCCATTTTCCAGATTTTCGAATTTTTTTTTTTTTTAATTATCTCGAAAATCGCTAAGGATTTCCATTAAACTCAGAATGTTAACTGCACACATAAAAAAGTATCACATCCTAATCTAATCTAATCTAAACTAGAACTCGGAGCTTCCAAGGAGGTTCAGCATTTATGCTACTGCTGGGCCATTGTACATCCCGTAGAATTAGCCCTGTATCATTAAAAAATGCCAAGGCTGAGGGGAGTGAAATTTCTGATCCCGCATTCCGCTCAAAATTTCAGGAATCATTTGCCGCACTCTCCAAGAAGGTGTAACGGTGTCTTATGCTTTTAGCCGCATTTCCTGCAGATTGGTTTCGCAAAGAGACCCATATTATGTAGTGCTTCCATATGTAGACCCATAATATGTAGGGCAGTAATTCTCCGTAGCTCCAATTTTGTTCGGCCAAGGAGGTAGTGTGAAACTAAGTTTGCTCAGTGCGAGTCTGTGTTGTCACACTGTCTAAAAAATGCATCCTGAAGATGGGCGAACGCCCGAAACCGGTCGATGACCACAAAATGAAGCAGGCTACCACGGAAAATGTCTCTGATATCTTTAGGTATATTGTATGAATATCGTTTAAAGCTTAGTTTTCATTGGTCGGTTTTCCACATTAACAATGAATTATTAGTTTAAATGAATTACCAGAAATCATTCAGTGAGTTTTCTTGATTGATTAATAATTAAATGATGATCCACAAATTGATTTCAGATAAAAAAATTACACTAGGATATGATAGGGGGGGAGAGGATAGGATAGGTTAGGGGATAGGGGATAGGATAGGGGTTAGTGTAGGGGATATTTGTTTATTTGTTTATTTGCCTGTACATATTTACAAAATATAAGAGGCTCGTCATTATAAACAAACTAATTCATTATAACTTATTGTCATAGATATTGGCTGTGTGCGACCTTTATACTTATTTATATAGACATATCTTTATAATCTTTTACATTTTATTAGTTCTATGTTCAGTTTAAGTGTATCTGTTCATTTAAATTGTTCTACACTGTAATTTTCTTGGAAATATTCATCCAAATTATAAAATGTGCTTTTCATAAGAAAACCATTCAGCTTTTTTTTGAATGTTGGATCACTCAGTTCTCTAATTTCTCTTGGAATATGGTTGTAGATTCTTCCAGAGATTACTTTCGGACTACATTCTGTCTTGACCAACCTGGTTTTAAGTATGTTTATATCACACTTACTACGAATGTTGTAGTTATATTGTTTGCTCCTGAAATCCTTGTTTGTTTCTTGTTTCTGTTTCAGAGCATGTCTGTATATGAACAGAGAGGATAGTGTCATAATATTCAGCTCTCCAAATAGTTTTCTACAACTGTCTCGAGCTTTTTTCTTTAACATTGTTCTTATTACTCTCTTTTGGAGCTTGAAAATCACCTTGGCTTCAGATGCGGCACCCCAAAGCTCAATTCCATAAGCCATCCGAGAGTGAAACAAGCCGAAATAAGCAGTTTTTAATACCTCAATTGAGACTACCTCCCTGAGTCTTCTAATCAGGAAAATTACTGTGGCCAATTGCTTGCTGAGGTTGTATATATGGCTTTTCCAAGAGAGATTAGCATCTACCGTTATTCCCAGAAACTTCGCAGGTTACACGCAGCATAAGATAGGGGATAGGATAGGGTAAAGCATGGATATGAAAGGGAATAGGATAGTATTGGTGATAGGATAGGATAGGGAATAGGATAGGATAAGATAGGGGATAGGACAGGTTAGGGGATAGGATAGGATAGGATAGGACACGACAGTTTTCCAGTAGGAATCGTTCACCTAAAAAAAAAAGTAAAAAGCAAATGTTTTTAAATTTAATTTTGCTAAGACTATAATTTCCATTTTTCCGTTAATGTGTCTATTAATAGAATTTCAAATTTATTTATTGTGTTTCCCCCGTTATTTATTGTGTGTCCCCTGTTATTTCCGTTTTATTTATTTATTTATTTTTTAAAATATAGTTAAGGGAGAACTGTGAAGAATCAATTTTCCTCAGATATTTCGCTTTAAAATATCTGGGAACTAAGGTGCATATTTTGACTACCTTTATTTATAGATATTTTCACATGTTCCGCTTAAAATATCCTTCATCTTCTTAAAAAAAAAAAATATATATATATAGCACTAAGCACTTGACCAGAACTTTAGTGACCAAGATGTTATGCCTTAATAAGTCCGATCTTCGGTGAACATGCAAAGCTAGGAATAAAAAATTCAAACGGTATCTATGATATGACAGTTGCAACATGCTTGGAATACGTTTTTCACTCTCCACCCCACCCCCCAACAACCCTACAAACCATTTCTTGATTAATGAGATATATATGTCACATGAATTATTAAGCCTAAAACGTGTTTTTTTGTTGTTGTTAAAATGAGTCTATTTGTGCATTGCTTAAAGATGCTGTAATAAAATACACTGCAATTCAATTATCTATTATCAATGTTACAATAGTCATAATTATAATTATTAAAGTTTAACAAAAAAGAAGAAGTTATTTTAAACATTCTTACATATAAATTAACATTTTTTTTTTGGTCAAACATTATGGCTGGGATATCAAATATTTTAAAATACATTTAACCTTGTATAAATAATAAAATTAAAATATATATTTCTCATACAAAAATAAGAGCAATACATACGTATAGTTTCTAATGAGAATTTTTCTTGCTGAATTTCTCGAGAAAGTTGGACAAACTCAGCGTTACTTTCATTTTCAAACAAGAAGGCTGAATCACACTATTCAGCTGATATCTTAGTTTATTTTTAATAAATTTGTTCAAAAATGTTTGTTTGCAAAAAGTTATCGATCAGAAAATTGATAGAAGTCCAATTGCATAACTTCTTATAATTGAATATAAGTCCTACCAGGTTAAACTGTTCCAAGTATCAAAAACAACATGATCTTGACTTTTAAGATTTTCCATCCCAGACCATTTATTTTGTGCAGCAAAACTAGATTTCAGTCTCTTTTTAAATTTCTTTGTTTCACTTTTAAGATTTACAAATTTTGAATTTCACATTTCCTTGGTTTTGAAATCTGCTAATTCCAATGAAAGGTGAAAAAATTCAAATCGATAAATATTATTCGTAATTTTGAGTGGTCTCAATAAAAAACGATAATGTTATCTTTTTCCTTTTTTAAATTCTTTAAATCTCTCACCAAAATCCGATTTCATATTTACCAATATTTGCGCGAAATATGTTAAATCTATTGAAATATGAGGTATCTTTTACTTTTATTTAAATTTAAAATTTCATTTCGTTATTTCGGAAGCCATTGTTTATACATTAAAAGAGCAGCAGGTTGTCGACCCCTGCTTTAGCTCTTAATATTATAAGAAGATAGTAGAATTCTCCCTTGCACTGAATGACATTTAGGCTGGTCTAAAGATACAGTTTCCCCACAAGCCTGCCAAATCAGTTTTGCGATAAAAACTATTTCAGATATAAGTGATAGATCATAAATTTGTAATAGATTAGAAGAGATTAGATTCTATAGGGGATTTGCTCTCCAGTCTAAGCCACCGCGACCCCTATGGGTCTATTGTGACACCCCATAGGTGGGAGTTCCCTCTCCGGTGCTCTCCCTTATCTGAACTTTAGAGTCCGGTGTAGTGGAAGAAAGAAATGAAAAGAAAATAAGAATTTTGAAAATAGTTTAGTAAAATAATTTTGTGAATTTTAGCTAGTTCAAACTGTGTATTTTAGAGAAGGGGAGAGAGCCAGGTACTATAATTTAGGTCAATCGTACTGAAGAGACAAAGGGACAAGTAACATTTAGGTTTTTCTAATGAAATGGATTTGGTGTGATGTGATGTTGTAGAACTAGATTGTAGTAGCTTGTGGCTTGTGGCGTGAGCGGTTTAGTAAAGGGCTTGTGTGTATGTTTGAGAAAGAGAGAGAAGTATTGCAAATAAGTAAAAGATCACCACTGTTTTGAAATAAATATATTATTCTCTCTAAGGGAATTTAAGTACTTTTATAATATCACAACTATTATGTTTATAAATCAATTATTTATCTAGAATAAAAGCTAAACTTTATAACTGGCACTGATTCCTGAAGTGTTCCGGTTGAATGTCTAAAACAGACTGTTCTTGTTTGAAAGCAGAATGCAGACTGTCTGTAGTAATGCCTTCTAATTGTTAGTTCAAATCTTTTCAAATAATGCTGGTATGTCTGGAGGGAGTGTATTATCTTATCCTAACTATTACTTGTCCCTTTGTCTCTTCAGTAGCATTGACCTAAATTATAGTACCTGGCTCTTTCCCCTTCATTAAAATACACTGTTTGAACTAGCTAAAATTCACAAAATTATTTCACTAAACTATTTTCAAAATTCTTATTTTCTTTCATTTTTTTCTTCCATTACATTATCCCTGCAGGCATCAACTTCTCCTCCCCAAAGAGAAGGAAACTCAGCCATACGAGCTCCTCGCACTGACACAAAACTTGCAATGCTGTTTCCTCTTCTTCCTGACAGAACTTAAAACTGGCTATCCATTGTCAGACCCATGCTGTGCATGTGCTTATTAAGTCTAGAATGGCCAGTGAGGAAGCCAACTAGCTATCCATATGGCCACCCGGCCTAGTTGGATTAATTCTGCAGTTAGCCTGGGCGAGTAACTATGAATGAACTGCCTTTGGCCTGGGATTCTAGCCCACCATTCTCTTGATAGATCGTGCATTCCATAAGTTTATAATAAGAATTTAAATTTGAAGAAAATCATTGGCACTTTTTTCAAGAAAATCCCGGAAAAGTGAAAAAAAAATAGTAAAGCCGCACTTCCGTTTAAAAATGATTTTTGTTTTCAAAATCAGAATTTTAACATAACATTGATAGTCATTAAAATATAGAATAATTGAACCGCGCATTGTTTTAAAATAATAATTTAATGGGGAGCCTAGCCTAACGCCATCTCTTAAAATAAATTATTCTAGAGAAATGTTACAAATTAAATGACGATAAATATTATTAAATTTTAAAGAAAATCATATGGAGCAGAAGATTTTCCACATAATCGGAGAAAAACTGAGTTTACTATTCAGAAATGTCGCATTTATGATTTTCAGATTTTTATTGGAATTGATTCAATTATGAGTTTCCTGCTCTCACATAAACCAAATCAATTCGTTCATAAAATTTTTTTGGGATAATTTATATTGGGCTTAACACAAAGTGTTATGGGAGTTTGCCATTTCTTTATATAATGCGAATCTACTATAAAAATTTATTGGTATGTTAAATAACTTTAGTGGAAAATTATTAATTGATTACAT
Source organism: Triatoma infestans (assembly GCA_011037195.1). NCBI lineage: Eukaryota > Metazoa > Arthropoda > Insecta > Hemiptera > Reduviidae > Triatoma > Triatoma infestans. The sequence continues at coordinate 83,435 of JAAEAF010009386.1, forward strand.
TCATTTTCCGAGTGAAATGTAGATTATGCCTTTGATAATAAATAGCAAATATTCAGTTGGTTATATATAATATATTTCATGTAATTTTAATGTAACTAATACCAATTTATTATACAATATATATTATTTATTTATGGATCAGTAATCCACTTGAATATATTAATAGATAAAAATTGTAAAATAGGAAGAAACAATTTCTAAACAGAATAAAAAAAAAAGATTGTGTGAAATTGTCTGAAAAATCTATGTCAGTAGAACTTGACAATCTTTTCTTTTTGTTTCTATTTCTTCTTTCTTAACTTACCAATGGAACGCGATTTGATTCGGCACATTTCTATTGAAAGAATTTACCGTCAGATAATTCTGTTAATAAAAAATTCCAAATCATTGCAGTTTATTATAGTAAGTGGAATCTATCTATCATCTTATTAAATTATTCAATTTATGAAAACTAATTGAGCCTAAGCTGGGTTTAAGGAGGAATTCGTTGCAAGGAAGCATGAAGAACTAAAATTATCTCAAATTAAATACTGAACATAAATATTAGAAATTTTCCTAATCTGAAATGTGAGGATGGTTTAGAGTTTTATTATTTAAGCTCCCAACAAAAAAAGGGAAGCAATTAAAAACCTAGCTTTTATTGTCTTATAATTCATCACCCACCCTTTTTAATTTGTTTAACTCATAGTATGAAGAATATTTAATTCTGAACTAATCTTTCCGAAATCTCTGGAATCTGACACATCTTATAATAATAATAATAATAATAATAATAATATACTTTATTCAAAAATACAAAAAACAATCAAATATACAACTGTTAATAAAAGAAAAGTATATACGGCTTGGATAAGTATCCGTCAGCCGGAGGTTGATGCGATCAATTTTCAGCATCAAAAGTAAAAATACAAAAGGCAACTAAGAAAATTAATATAAAATAGAAGAAATTATTTTCTTTCTTGGTTTTCGATGTAAATATAATTGAGTAGAACATGGAAAGAATGATATGATTATACAAGATTGAGAAGCAGAACGAGCTATGCACTAAACATTATAAAAATAAACAAACTGCAATAGTACTCTTTTGTTACAATTAATCTGTCTAAAAATTGAACTCTTGAACCAATTCATATCTATAAAACCATGCAGAGCGTACGTATTTAATTAACCCCTTAAAATTCAGTGAATTCAGAAGGCACCTAAGAGACTGTAGCGAAAGAGTCCTCACACCTAAGTAGAGCAAGCGAAACTCCGCTAATATAGGACATTCTGCAAGAAAGTGCACTATATCCTCTTTGGCTCTACGATTACACAGTGAACAGAGTTCTATCTCTCGCTCAGCCCAGGGTGTAAAATTCAAAAATAATAATTCCCCTCTTATTTTAAATAACCATCGCAAATCGTTCAGCGACAAGTGCTTAGAAGGACAGTCCGCATCAAGCATCGCTTCTCGGCCTTTTGGCTAAGATCAAAGTGTAGTATCTGTTCTGACACATCTTACATCTTATTTATTTGTTACCAATTTTATTTTCAGGACTTTGATGTCACAATCAAATTGAAATTACCTAAATCAGCTTTTTCGCAGATGTTTTGATTAATATATATTCATCACTAAAACTCAATAAATTTTCTATAAAGCTCTGTTATGAACATGTAAATTTAGTTGTGCCATGTCTCGCAGTGCTGGAAAGCATCAGAGAAATATTCCGTGATAGCCTGTTTCTTTTGGTGGTCATCGACTGGTTTCTGGTGATCGCGCCCATCACCAGGATGTTTTTGTCAAAACACCCGAAACCGGTCGATGACCACCAAAAGAAGCAGGCTATCACGGAAAATATCTCTGATTGACATTTTGCTTTCTGAATTTTACATATGATAGTTATATATTAATCAAAAACTATATGAACCTCAGACTATTACTAGTTTTACAATAAATGATGTACTTCATCCATATTTTCACGCAAGTTTCACGTTAAATGAAATTAGATTGATTAATTAGTAATTGTAAACCAAATAAGGCACTGTGTAATGTATTGGTGTGTGATGTGTATGTGGTAGCTGGTTGTGTAGCACGGGCGGATTTGTATGAAGGGCTTGTAAGTATGTAGTTTAAAAGAGAATGAAGTGTTAGCAATAATAAAGAAGTCACACTGTTTTTCAAAAGATATATTCTCTAAGAGAAATTAAGTTACTTTAGATTATCACAACAATATGCTTATAAATTAATTGGAATAAACTCTTAAAACTTGATACTGGCTCTGATGTATTCAACTTGGTAGCTAGAACGAGTCTGTCTTAAAATATCTCTTCTCTTTGTCCGTTTAGTGCCTCCCTTGTGAGGAGAAGGGGATAGAACAAAGCCATAAAGGTTCTTGGACATTCCTAGTAACTGTACTTGTATTACCTGGCTGGTCCTTTTGCAAGGGAATGTCACATATTTTGATAACTTAGATTTATTCAAAAATTAATATTATTTCAAGTTTCTTGCATCCATCACAACCACATGTTCTGACTGCTGAGTTTTATAAAAATATTCCAGATAACGATCTATTATACACTCAAAACTTATTTAATAAAATATTGAATGAAGAAACAATTCCGGCAGCGTGAGATCAGTGTGATATGTTTTTGATAAAAAAAATTTAAAAAAAACGCCAGATAACTACAGAGGCATTTCATTAATAAATGTTATTACAAAAATTTTTTACACAGATCCTAACTAATCATCTAACAGATTCCGAGGCTCTCCACGCCTTTCTACTTCGATCGCTTGTAAAAAATCAAAGCGCCTAGGCACTTGTGAGGGTAATATTTAAAAAATTCTCCAACTAATGATTGAAGGTATGTGAAAGAAAGTGCGTGGTTGTTTCATAACAAATTGTTTAAATAATTTTGAGACCGAATAAATTCAACATAGTTTTTTTTTTTTCATTTATTAGTAATTTACATCTGTATATAAGTACAAAAGTAAATGTGGGGAAAGATAACACAAATCACTGTGTGAGTCACTTGTGTGGAGAACTCACCCAGCGATAAGACTCCGTAAGAAAAACGTATGGCAGGCATTTTATAACTAAGTTACTCATTAGAGAGTCTCGAGGCCAGCGGTGTATCAATCGTTTGGGTGGATTATCTAAATGGGTAGAGGAACCTAGCTGGCGGAAAAAAGGATTAGGGTGTGATCAGAGAGGGGCAGATGGAACTTTTTGTATTTGGATTTAGCAATTTCGCCTATGTAAGGAATATTGAGGTCTTGATGTCGGGTAAGTTTTGACACGTAGAAGGGGGGGAGATTAACAATTGTTCTGAGGATTTTGGATTGGAATCACTGGTTCGGCAGGAATTGGAATGTTTTGTTGAACCCCATCCTTCAATAGCGTATGTCCACGTAGGTTTGAGTATTACTAGGTAAATCAGTCTTTTATATTATAGAGATAGTTTAGATCGTCTGCCGAGTAGTAGTGATAATACGAGGCATGTCTAGTAAGTAAGTGTACTGAGGCTCTCACGGCCGGAGGGATTTTGTTTTTTGACATGTTCGTGATTCCTCCCCTCCGCAATGAGACCGGTTTGAGGTCAGTACGTTGAGAACAGTCGACGCGACAATACGTTTCGTAAAAAATGTCAATCCAATCTCCCGCCAAGTGTGAAATACGCGGCATCATCCGTTATCTCGTTTGGAAGGGAAAAACTCCGGTTGAGGTTTATCATGAGCTAAAAACTGCATATGGTGATAAAGCTATGATCGCCGAGTGTGAAGGCTATCAGTTCAAAACCACAATTTCAGCCAAGAAAAACATGGCATCCGTGTTTTGGCATAATATTTTAATTGAATATATGCCTCAAGGGGAGACCATCAACTCTGCAAGATACTGTGAGACCCTGAAAAAATTGCGGAGGGCGATTCAGAACAAAAGGAGAGGCATGCTGACAAAGGGAGTCTGCCTGCTGCACGACAATGCCAGACCACACACGGCCAACGCCACGAAGGAACTGCTTGCCTCGTTTAAATGGATGTCCTGAACCATCCCGCGCATTCCCTGACCTAGCACCTTCAGATTACTATCTCTTTACCTCCCTGAAGCTGCACATGGGTGGAAAAAGGTTTTCAACCGACGAGGAGGTGAAGGGGAGGTGGAGAAGTGGACGAAGGGGTTGGCGGGAAACTACTTCGAGGAAGGCATCAAAAAATTAATACCCCGGTTCACCACCTGCATTGAGAGGAATGGTGACTATGTCGAAAAATAGCTTACATATGTACTAATGTAACCAGGTAATTTTTTTGTTCAAATAAAAATTTGTGTAACCTACAAAAATTCAGTACACTTACTTACTGGACATGCCTCGTAGTTTAAATCGTCTGTTGAGGTCTCTTAACTTTTTAATCGTGTATGGGAGAACCAGGTGATCCGTTTGTCGTTGATGTATAACCCTAAATAGCGTATCTAGTCAGCAGTTTGAAGAGAAATACCATCAAAATACAGAGGGGGCAATGTAATCAGTCTTAATGTCAATGTAGTTTATTTTGCCTCGTTAATTTGTATTCGCCACTTTTTGCTCCAGGTTTCCAGAGAGGTTAAATAGCTTTGAAGATTTTTAAATGCAAATATGGGATCATTATGCGGGGAATGGATAGCAGTGTCATCTGCAAAAGTAGAGAGTAGTGTATAAGGGAAATGGGGATGTCAGCAGTGTATATAGTATAGAGGAGAGGACCGAGAATGCTCCCTTGCGGTACGCCACCTTGGATAGGATATATAGGAGAAATGGCCGAACATAGTTAACACAGAAATATCGGCCGGAATAAAGTTTAATATACAAAATTTTGTGGTTTAAATTGACCAATATTATGCTTTAAAAGCAGTGCATAATTATAATTTCCAAAAATGGATGATAATAATAATAATATTCTTTCTTGAATAATAATAATAATAAAAACTTTGTTTAGCTATTGCTAAACACAATCCTTATAAATATATTGCACTATAGAATAAATGACCTGAATGAAGCCATTGTAAGAAATGCAGTTACAAATAATACATTAGGAAGAGGAATAAAGAGATAAGAATTATGTCACGTCCCTTACGGAAATAAATAGAACATATTAGGATAAAGAGTTAAGATTTTTCGCGGTTCAGTAATTATGAGACTTGGTTTTATATTTCCTGATAGGAAGGTTCTATACAGGATATGGTTATGGCTTTTGTGTATACACTATAGATGTATTATACTTTTTTTTTATATAATCTAAACTATAACTGCTATTAACTATTTCTAGACTAGACTAGTAGAATAGAAAGCTTTATCTTCGATATTGCGCTTGGATGTTACTTGGATTCTTAAGTTCTCTGTTCACGTAAAACTGTAGGTATTTTCTATCTATAAATTATCCTCTTTATACCAACGGTTGCGTATTTTAGATAATCACTATTGAGGAGCAGAAAGAAAATGTATAGCTATGGAATTCATATAATAGGCTTTATATCACAGATTGGAATCCCTTTTTTTTTAGCAGATTCGTGATTCGTTAATTTAAAAATGAAGGTTATTCTTTTCAATGAATATTGTTAATAAATTAAATATTACTGTTATGATGAAATTTTAGTTCTATATATAGTTTTAGTAAATTTTTATTTACAATTTATTGTTATTTAATCCAATTAAATTAGATAATCAAATTCATTCTCCAAATTTTATTCATTTTTACAATGAACAACAACTATAATTGATATTTTACAATGATTAAAAATGAAAAAGATTTCTCGGCAATGAATCTGTGAATGAAAATAAAACTGCGAGACAAGTCCCCAGCACCGCTAGCTTGCTAACATAGCCTATTCTGGGCAGACCGTCCTCGATGGGTGGAATTCCATTGTCCAGGACTCCTTACTGAGGACAGTATTGTTGGTGGTCGTATTTTTGGACTGAGAATGAAGATAGGGATTTTAGTCAGCCTGGGAGAGGGCGCCATTTATATAACACGCTGAAGAAGTTATATACTGAAGAGGTTCCATGTTAATCGTCTGTCTAGGTGGAGTCAGAGATAGCGGATTTGGTTTACAGTTAAGAGAAAATTATGGTTGAATTGAATGGCGGGAAGGGTTTTTCGGTTTAAGGTGAAGGCTATGTGGTTGGATTTGTGTAAATTAACCTTGATTCTCCAGTTGCGGAGCCAGGGTTCGAGGACAAATAATATTTAAAAAAATTATTCGCAATTTTTTAAAAAATATTTAAATGCTTTGAAAACTTCAGTCATGTATGTATATATAACGTTAAGCACGAAAAAACTAGCACAATTAAAAATGTTAAGAGGTTACATTATTACGTTATATATCGTTTTAATAATTAATAGCAGTAATATCACGAAAAAAGCTTTTCTTAATCAAATTAAAACTTTCTTAATCATATTAAAAGCTTTAGGGCACAAGATGAAAATGTTTTAATAGATTGAAAGAAGTTTAATTTGATAAAGTGGGCTATGAAAAACTACGATAACTTTAGGGCACAAGTTGAAAATGTTTTAATAGATTGAAAGAAGTTTAATTTGATTAAATGGGCTATGAAAAACTACGATAACTTTAGGGCACAAGTTGAAAATGTTTTAATAGATTGAAAGAAGTTTAATTTGATTAAATGGGCTATGAAAAACTACGATAACTTTAGGGCACAAGTTGAAAATGTTTTAATAGATTGAAAGAAGTTTAATTTGATTAAATGGGCTATGAAAAACTACGATAACTTTGGGTGTTTTGCCTAGAAATTTTGCCTTTCGCGCCAATATATCGCACGTTTGGTCAAAATTATTGCATATTCAAAATTATCTCTAGTGCATTCGAGCTGTACATGCCAAGTTAATCTGTTGGGACATACGAGGTATGTAAATTAAGTAATGAGACTGATATTTTATCTTTTTTTTTATTCAAATAAAATTACAATTCAACATTGTCCCCTTCAAAGTAACTACCTTGGGAAGCCACACAACGCTGAAGACGATTCTTCCATTCGTCATAGCAGTGCTGGAACTCGGATACTGGAATAGACTTCAGTTGGTCGGTTACGCTGTGATTTTTCAATTTGGGGAACAAAAAAAAGTCACATGGACTCAAGTCGGGTGAATAAGGAGGCTGAGGAGCCACAGGAATGTTATTACTGGCCAAATACTCATTAATAGAAATCGCGGTGTGACACGGAGCATTGTCGTGATGCAACACCCACTTGTTTTTGATGTTTGATCTCACACGCATGACTCTTTTTCGAAGTCTCTCAAGAACTTCTCGGTAAAAATGTTGGTTTACCATTTGGCATTGAGGCACAAATTCTTTGTGAACGATTCCTTGGCTATCAAAAAAGCAAATCAGCATGCATTTGATTTTTGACTTGCTCATTCTTGCTTTTTTTGGCTTTGGAGAGGTTGAAGTGTGCCACTGCATGCTCTGACGCTTAGTTTCTGGGTCATACTCAAACACCCAAGACTCGTCTCCTGTAATAACACGTTCCAAAAAATTGGGATCGTTTTCAATTGCTCCCAAAAAGTCAAGGCTCCTTTCCTTTCTGATGTCTTTTTGCTCTTGTGAAAGATTTTTCGGAACCATTTTTGCACAAATTTTTCTCATCCCCAAATCATTATTCAAAATTTGATGAACGGTTGTGTGAGTCAAATTCAACTCTTCGCCGATCATTCGGACTGTCAAACGACGATCTGAACGCACGAGATCGCGGATTCTGCCAACATTTTCGTCGGTTCTTGAAGATGAAGGCCTTTCGCTGCGAGGCTCGTCTTCAATTGATTCCCTTCCTTCTGCAAACGACTTAAACCACATAAAAAACTGTGCTCTCGACAAAACATTGTCTCCATAGGCCTGGCACAGTTTTTCAAACGTTTCTGTTGCAGTGTGCCCAAGTCTGAAGCAAAACCTGATAGCACAACGTTGCTCGTAATAGATGTCACTCATTTTTAAAACGCATTGAAAAAACCTTGCTCACAAAAAAAAGTCACTACGGACAGTGCAACAACTCTAGCATTTTCAAATTTGCACTGGACGTGTATCATATGTTTACTGTCCCCGCGTCTCCAGCGTTGCCAGGTCGAACACTAGAAAATCAGTCTCATTACTTAATTTACACACCTCGTACATATCTTCATAAAATTAATTACTTTTTGTTGATCTTATGAAGCAAAAATAATGATTATCGGACTCTTTAACAGGTATAAATTAACAAAAAATAAATCTGGTGTTAATCACTCTCCCCTATTGCTCTTATAACTGTTAATTTTTTTGCGCATTAACTTTTTCCACTGGAATCGTTTCTACTACAGCTGGCGCTCACCTGACATATTCCCGGCATCCAAATCAACATATTTATTTCAAAGGCGATCGGAATGTGGTAAGTAAAGGTTTGTTCCTGTTCTATCTTTTCCTCTTGACCATCGTGCTTGCCGACAGGGGGAAGGAGGAGTGAGATAAGAGAGATATACCTCATCCCATAAAATCACCAGTAAGGAAATTGGGTTCATAAGGAATACTGCCACTATACTCATTTTACCTTTTCCAGGGTCAAGCATTTCCATCAGTTAACTTTAAGTTACTTTGTCCTCTTAGTAAAATCCACCTATATATTCAAAAGTTCCTCTTCAAAAGGGGCTATTTGGAACTTAGATACTTAAATATTTAGATACTTAGACTTTTTATACTACTTATCCACCTAATGTTCTATCCCTAATCCTAATGTATATACAGACTATTCACAAATGGAGTCGAAGTATTTTTATAAAATTTCCTTACACTTCCTGTTAAAATACTAACCTAAAGATATTAGTACCACATTCACGATACTAAATACATACACACTTCATTCACACTAGGGGAGGGCACTCGATACTTCCGCTCCCTACTAAAATAGAGCCTAACATTTGACCTAATGTAACTAAACTAATTTACCTAAATGATTTGTAATCTTCAGGAAAAACAAGTAGCCCTCTGATATTAAGGGAACCATCTTTCAATATTGCCCGTAAGTCCTGTGGCAGGTCTGCAGGAGCTATTGTACATAGTAGGCATTTCGATCTCCTTCCATTCACAAGATGATGTCCATGTGTCATACATGTCTATCCAATTATGAGTCTCGTAAGAATAAAGGACTTCCGGTCTCAGGAAATTCTCAACCAATCTCGTTAACACACATGATTTTTACTTCCTTTAATTTTCCATTTAGGATATCCCATTGGCTTTGCCATTTTCTACAATAGCTACTTTCAACACTGTTTTCAGGTCAGTTGGTCGGACAGAAATGGTGTATTCTACACTTGAAGAGGCGGCAAGTGCTTTTTGGGGGGGGGATCACTCGAAAACATGACTATGATTTTCTTTAAATTTGGAATTCTTGCTTCCCTCACTTTCATATTGAAAATGTATTAGAGGTCTGTCAGTTAGCTTAAATTTAAATTTGCCCAACCTTTGTTGGATCTGATATAGAGTGCTCCACACACTTAAGGCCGCTTCAGGTCTCACAAGTAAAATCCCCACCAACAACATGTTTATGGCCAACCCAACTAACCATGTAAGATTGCAATTTGAAAGAAAATTTCTTAATTAAATTGTATTAATTTAAGAGAATTTCATGAAATGTTACACGCCAGATTTTTTTTAATATAAACGTATTTGCAATTAATATTGCTAATGTATTTATTGATTTGATATTTATTATACATATTAATAGAAACAACAGTTTCGATCAAAATATAACAATAAACAAATAATTTAATTAGTAAAGTGTAGATCAAAGATAAAATGTGCATAACGGGCTACATACTGGCCTTGAACTCAACCTTGCCAATACATACCGACTAACGGGAATTAGCCTTGACTATTTTAGGGTCAATACACCGTTTGTACGTATTTAAAAATAATAATATTATGTATTTATGTCTCTCACTTCTACGTCATCAGCATTGCACTGAATAAATAAATATAGTGCAGCGTTATTTTTTCTATTTATGACTTTATTATTTATAATCATATACATAATATAATATATGTGTATACAAAATATGGCAGATATATATGTTGTAATTAAAAGTTTTGCGGGAAGTAATTGATTAGAGTTAACTAGTAAAAGTTATAGAGTAATTGATTATTTATGAACTATTATTTTAGTAATTAAGTTAAAATTATTGTGTTATCGTTTATTTGTGTTTTTAAAATGTTCTTGTTTTATTTGTATAAACAATGAAAACGCCAAAGTTTGAAGACTTGAAAGAGGATCAATTAAGGAAGGAAGTAGCGCTGCTTGGGTTGCCAACAAGTGTTTCTAAATCTGAATTATAAACAAAGACTAAGGTAGGCTTTGGAAAACAAGGGAACAATGTTAAAAGAACATAATATGAAATGTCGATGGTAGTATCAACAACTGTAGGTATAGATTTGCAGCATTAACAGCAATCAGCAAAAGATGATCTAATTGAACTAGATGATATCAAACAACGACCCAGGACTGAACTATACATAATGTACAAAATGAGGCAGCTGCTCAATTTAATTGAGATGTTAAATATACAGCGTATTAATCAATCATTCACACAGACAATAGCTACTCCAAAGAAAATACAGATTAATATAATCTAAGAAAATACAATATTATGATTCTAATTACAACAATATTACAAGAGTCACCAATAATCCTAGAGCATTATTATTTATCTATCATTTGGAAGAATTTTTTTTTCCCATGCCATAAATGTGAATACAAATAATTTCCAAAGAATCTATCATGATTTATTCTGCAAGCAGCGTCAAAGGGTTCTTGTCAATATCGACTTTGTCGAAGAAATCAAAGGTTACCATTGGAATTGCTCGTTTAGAAGCGGACAGTTGTTTTCAGATCTTGCAATAGGATCAACGACTAATGCAGATTTATCCGTACCTAACAAGTATATTTATGGACATCCCGGGCATATCCGTAGCAGAGGTGGTTTTCTGGCACCTCTACGCAATCGGAAGAATTCCTGGAATCACAAACTATCTCACCAGAAACTGCCGCGCTTCTTCTCCAGCAAATGTGAATCAACATCCAGGGCCTTCCGATCAACGAATGCATCATTCACAATGCCTCACCCATACTGGTAACGGGGGATGATTGAAGATATTGGGCTAAATGAGTAAGGGGAGAGAAAATTTATTTGTTTCTCTCTCTCTCTCTCTGTCACACACATACACACACTTACCCACACACATATTGACGAATGACTGTAAAAGCACTCAACTATAATCATTAACGATTTAGTTACTAATTTGTGTTTGTGTTACAGTTAATTAAACTGTCTCCACAAAAGGTATTTCTATCTTTAGGTTTTTGATTTGAGAACGCGTCAATGATTTGTTACAAACCAATTTTTCACCCATATTGCAATAGGTTTCTTCAAGATATTGTTGGATTGGATGCTGAATCACATTAGCAGAGTGACACAGTGTGAGCCTTCCCTGTTTATTCTACCGACATCCTGTTACTTGCCAGTTTTGTATCAAAGGTTGATTACGTTTAAAACTGGTTTCCGTGTTTAATGAACATACTATTTCGCAAATTCTAACCGTATTGTCCAGTTCACTGAATTGCATGCTGTAACAGAGTAATCAAGACTCAGTGAAATGTTTATTAGATGAAATGTATATGAAGACAACACATAATGTAAAAAAAAAAAAATTAAATTATAAGTATGTATATAAATATATATCATGTACGACCGACCAGTGATATAAATAAGTGAATAGGACATCTTTTTATGGATAGATAACCCGGTTTATATTGGAAGTGTTACAGGTTTGTTGTCCGCAGCTTTTGTGAAAGTTAATCAAACTGTTTAGTGATTTCTAGTCACGTTGTCTGTCTTTCTTTTTAAATATTTTCTTTATTTTATCAATTTTTATTTCATAAATACAATAGAATATATTATTCAAAAACAACAATAAGGTTCATTGTTTGTTTATTTATTAAAAGCTCGTCCCAGATGTTTTTTTATTGTTCATGCCATTTTGAGGAGAAAGCAATAGTAGAGGTAAAATTGATTTGATTTTATAATGAAGTATAATAAGGTTAAATAATTGATTTTATAATTGAAGTAGGAATGCAATAAATAAAATATTTATACTTTTATTATTTACAAGTTTTGTTAACACGCTAAGCGCACGTCCATTAAAAAGAATACAATAAAAATTAGGATTTTACGAATAAATCCACTATCATCAGGTTAGTCCCACATAATCCAAAATAATTTTTTTTTTTGGGGGGGGATGTTTCAAATAAAAGAGATATTATTATTATTGTAGTTCGGGTGCCTAATGGCGCGGGACCTAAGCCTATGTGGCCTTTATCCCCCGATACCCCCTATCCTCTAATAAATCTTCCCCGGTAGCTTACCAGTTAATCTACAGCATCCCAAGATATCCCGAAACTCCCGAAGCTCGTGCAGACAATCCTGCGAAAGTGATGCCCTCCCAAAAACACGAAACCTAGTTCCAGCGAAACGGGGACACTGACAAAGGTAGTGGTACACCGTTTCCCTGACTCCGTCGTCATAGTTCTGGCAAATGGGACTAGACGTCCTCCTTATATTAAACAAGTGGCTGGACACCCAAGTGTGTCCAGTCACTATCCCTATCAGGATCCTCAGACCCGTCCTACTAAGGGACAGGAGATACTGCGAAGTTCCCTGCCTACTTGTCTTTATAAATCTTTTGGCTTGGAGGCACCCCTGCGTGTCCCCCCAGCGTTTCTCCAAAACTTTCGTCTCCCAAAGTCTAATCTGTTTGTCAGTAAAAGAGATAAGTTTCTCTCTATGGAACAAGCATTGCAAGTTTCAAGAAAATCGTTGGACCTGTTTTCGAGAAAATACCAGAAAACTGAAAAATTTCATTTCAGTAAAAATGCACATTTAATTCTAATTAATATTGTTCAGATGACAGAAAACTAAAGTAGCACTTTAGAAGAAAACCTAACCTCTATCCTCACCCTTCCGCCAAAAGTGCCTTTAAATGAATTTTCCCAGAGAAATGTTTTAAATAAAAGTTGTAGATTTTTGTATGTGTAGTTGATATACCATGTTTGAAGAAAATCACTAGCGCCATTTTTGAGAAAATCGTAAAAAAGTGAAAAAAAAAAAAAACATTCAGTAAAGTGGCACTTCCGGGTGAGGAATTTTGACAGATGACCTACTGTCAGATCCCATTGTGATACCTAAACGGAATATCAAGTTTGAACTTTCCACGATTTTTCGATTTTTGAGCTATGCTGTTCTCATACATACATACATATATACATACACACAAAACAGACCATTTTCTAAAAACCACTTTTTGAGGCTCAGGGGATCTCAAAATGGCTTTTTCCGTTGAAAACTCGTTATCGAAAATTTGACACGATTACAATACTTCCTTCTCACTAGAAAGTAAAAAAAAAATCATTCAATAAAGTCATAGTTTCGGTTGCGGGATTTTGCCCGAAACTTGGTGCCAATTCCGGTGTTATCTAAACAGTAATCATGTTTGAACTATTTGCGATTTTTTGTTTAAAGCATTTTGTTTACAAAAAACACACACACGAGTCCAAATAGGGTTATTCGCTAAAAAATGTTTTGTTGATAATCAAAAAATACGAGTATATTTCAATGAAAATTTAATTTAAAAAATTTTACCTGATGGAAATAATTCCTCTTATGTAAATAAGAGAAAGTAAAAAAAAAAAAAAAAAAGAAGCAAAAGGTTAACATAATTATAGTTTTATTACATAGAGTCTGGATAATAATTGTAAGTCGAATGACCTACATCATTCCATAGAAAATACAAAGTTATGTCTTTCCCCATTAATTTTCATTTTTTATGATATTTAAAATTTAATTGATTTTTAGTAAACATTTCAAGCAATATTTTCCAGCCGGATCTATTTTTATTCATTATTCCAGCAAGATTTCTGGAATTTTCTAGGAAAATCTAGGCACATTTTAGTTTTTTTTTTAAATATTAGTTTTCACGCGTTGGTCTAGTAGCTAGCGCACTCGCCTTTCATGGGAGAATTTCAGGGTTCGATTCCCGTGAGGACAAAGTCGGTGTTGCCCCAGCATCGTGATAAAAAAGAGTGGGAAGCAACAGTTAGTATCGCCCTAGGTAGCGAAGGCCCAGAATTAAACGGCGTGGGAACTGCGGCGTGCTTACCACACGCCACCTATTCACATCGCCGTCTGGCAAGCCTTGGGCTGATGTGCCATAGGTTTTTTTTTTATATATATTAATTAATTAATTTCTCTCTCATAAACGATTATTTTAAAAAGTAATTCATCCAAAAATTTCATTAAGTTATTTCACACTTTAGTCAATTTGATTTACTGAAACCATGAAAAGAACATTGTTCTTTTTAATTAAAACTGCCCATCTCCAAGCATGGAAGGGCTCTTTCATCAGGAGTTTTTCTGAATAAATCCAATTTGTTAATTAAGTGTCTATAGTAGGATTTTGATAAAATTTCTGGAGGTAATATATGTTATATTTACAGACCATTTACATATTACATAATAGCTAATAAAATTTATAATTTATGTTTTGTTATTTCAAATATAAGAAGCGATAATAAAACGTCATTAATATATTACGAAGGTACAGTAACTTATTCTGAAGCATTATTCTTAAGTAAACATAAACATATCATATTTTATATTCCACATCATTTATCTAATTATGTTTTGATCCGTTAAAAAAACTTGACTGTTATAATTTATTCAAGTAAAAGTAGTGAAAATAAAGCTTTTAATTTCCTTGATTATTTTTCCTTTTATAGGGAAAATCTCTTAAATTATTATATAAAGATGATCTTCTAGTTGCGAGCATTTAGCAGCGTGAACATTTTTTTGTTTTCTAATTGTCAAGTCTCTTATTTTATATTTTCTTCTCTATCAGTTTGTTAGAATGTATATATATATATATATATATACACTGTTGAAGATGAACTATTTCCGATCGACATATTTTCGAAAATTAAGTTTTTACCATCCAGTGATCACTAGGGAATCAGATTTATTTTAAATCATTTAAGTACGATAAAAATTGGCCTTCTCTCGGAAAACTAAGTGGCCAGTGCCACTTTCATTCTTACAAGGGTAATACCATAGTAGAGTAGCAGGAGGTACACAGACATCGGAACGTCCATTATTCATCACTTTCCCCGCGCCTTAACACTAACTAGTACTTACAGAATGGAGAAAACAGAGACAGCTAGAAAAAAAAATTAAAATTACGTCCAACCTCAGAATTCTTTCAGAATTCTAAATTCTAGATACATATGATTTTATTTGTGCTATCATTTAACATTTACTTATTATTTGCTAAAAAAAAAATTAATATGCTACATTCAAGTATATTTATTGTAGGCTACCTTAAGTAATTACGACCAAGCAAAAATGCAGAAGACGTCCGTATAATTTGTTTTGTTTTGTTTTTTTTTGTTAATATGTTCAAGTTAATAATAACAATAATAATCGTTTATTTAGGTAATAAAAAAAAAGTAACAAATATACAATCTTACAATAAATGACACACCTTGGTCTAAGACCGTCAGACGAGTCTCACAAATTAATAAGTATGATTCAATTAGTATAATATAATTATTGATTAATTATATAATAATCATTATTTACAAAAAATTAAAATAAATTATTTCTTTATAATAGTGAGCCATCTACGTACAATGATAGACATCCCTAACATGGACAGTAAGTACAGACCAATCTCTTCCATTAATTAACTTGACACAATGCGGGGTGCAAATGTGCGAGAAACCAAAATTTACACATTATGTGTTTCTTCGTCAATAGCCCTATTAATATGCAACGAATCAATATTACTTCTCCTTCCAACAATAAGGCAGTAAGAAAAACTAAAAAAATAGATGCCAATGTCTCGTTGAAAATATCACATTTTTCCTTTTTAAATTTACAAAAGTTTGAACCATTTTTTCCGAAACTACAGTTTGACCATTTTAATGAAAATCATATTAAATATTTTTTATTAATATAATATTACCAGATTCTATGTAATATCTACTCTATATATTTATAAAAAAATAAGCAAGTTTTGTTCCGTTAAGGATCACTATTTTGGTAAGGTTTTTTTTTGTGAAATGCGTTAATATTACAGCCTTCGGCTGAACGGAATTTCAAGCGAGTTGTACCATTTGACACATGATTTTCTTGAGATGTTAAGAGGGGTGAAAGGTTGGGCACCGAAGGCCCTCCTGAAATGTTGGGCGGATGGCAGGGCGCCAAAGGCGACAGGTAGGCGGACACTCCCTCCGCAGGGGTGGTTTGGATGCGAAGGCGCAAAGGGGCAGAGCCCCCTAGCTTTTCTATACATATAAAAAATAAGCTATTTGGTGTCACGATTTTGTTAAATATGTTAATATTGCAAATTCAGATGGATGGATTTTCAAGAAGTTTGCACCACTTGAAACAGAATTTTCTTAAGATGTTAAGTGGGGTGAGAGGTTTTTTCTAGTGAATGTAAAGGGGTGAGTCTCCACCCGGAAGATTGGGCATAACTGGCATGCCATGCAAGAATGTGCATGCAAATAATAATTTTAACACAAATTATTTGTTAAAATGCAACACATACTAATAATTGCTAATATAATTTATAATAGACGAATTTTCAAACTGTTTACACCATTTGACACAGATTTTTTTTTGAGAATGTTAAGAGGGGTGGGAGGTTGGCGCCGAAAGTGCCAGGAGGCGGAGCCCCTCAATATATATATATATATATAATAACCTTTTAACCGTTAAATTCTAACGAGATGAATATTTAATTTAGTGGAAACTTTTTATTAATGAAGTAACTAGACTAAGACCGTTAGTCTATGTTTATTGTACGATTATTGTAATATTTCTGCGTATTTAACAGTTATTTGTAAGTCCAATGAGCACAGATATATACGTATTTACTTTGATATATTTTATGTATACTATATAGGGCAGCAAAGAAATATTTATTCACTTTAAATACGAATGTACATTGCAATATGTTTACAAAGATAAAATCCTCCGTGATGGTGTAATTGTTCTATTTAAACCGTTTAAACCGGTTGAATAATTGAGTACGATTTATAAATAATGTTTATTACATTCTACACTACTATTACATTCTACACTAAGTGTTATGGACTGATGAAGTTGAATATTTTGTAAAATTGTTCACTTTAAAATTTATTCGTTACTTAAACTATTCTTCCCATATTTTGTTTTTATAAAAGGATCCTTATTAAATTATCTAATTTCCGTTTTAAATTAATACAATAGATTAGATTAGACTGACCCTTGGTGGGAGGGGAACTCCAACCCAGAGACTGCAGCCAACTTATTGTGGGCTTATTGTACCAATCTCCTTAGGTTTAGTAGGGGAAACCTCGCGTCTTCATGAGGTCAAGGGCCTTCCCCACTAGTCCCTCTTGGATTACAATCTCCTCCGGTCTCAAAGTGCCAAAGATATCGTACCGCAATCTGCCGACTGCCATGCAGTCGAACAACAGGTGAGAGGCCGCTTACTCCTCTCCCTGGCATAGTCTGCATAAGGGCAGATGTTTTTTGAATCTACCATGCCCTGTAAGTAGGCCCGCTATCAGACAAATCTGATAGCTGAATTGATCTAGAGTTTCTTTGGTTCTTCTCTTGCATAGCCCAGGCATCACCACCTCCAGTAACGGCTGTGTTTCTTCTCTGAGTCCATTCCCTCAGAGACGCCCTCGCCGTTCTTTTGGCTATCCTCAGAACAGGTTCCGGTTCACAGAATGGAGTATTCGCTCCACTCCTTACCAGTTGGTCGGTTAGCTCATTACCTTTTATCCCCTTGTGTTACCTTTTACCTTTTATCCTCCTGTGCGGCGCCCATCATACCAGCCGCAATTTATTGTGCCGGGTAAGCAACTCCAGGGATCCCTGTACTTCCTGGCCAGGGAAGAAGTGATTCTGAAGGCTTCAATAGCCTTCAGAGCCGCCTGGCTGTTCGAGAAGACCTATATCTTCCTATTCCTAGGGTAGATCTACGTAGATTCTCCTCAGCACAGACTTTTGTTTCATAAACTTTAGTCTGGAATACCGTGGAGTACTTACCAAGAGACCTACTCAATGAGCACCTCCGGTTTGACCCCATATATTCCAGATCCTGTTCCGTAGGCCACCCTGGAACAATACAATGAGTATATTGTGATTTTTGACTGCCCTTTGATTTATTTCGTCGATTTTCATGTTGTTAACATCGTTGTGGATAATCATGGTGTTCTCGGACAAAACATAGACGTTTGCAAATATTAATAGAAATAAACCAGTATTAAAAATCAGAAAAAAAATGTACCTTTCAAGTTAATTTTTTATAATTTTGTGATGTAATTAAATTAAATTAAAAAAAAAAAAATTAAACTTCAATACACGTTCTTCTTCTAGTGTTTTATACAGTAATGGGACAGAAATAGTCAGTCAGCTGTTATGTAAGCTGGCTACAAATATGTATAACAAAATAAAACGATAAAAATATAGCAACCCAAATTGTTGTAATTTAAATATACCAGGTAAGATGTGCCAAAAAACCAAATTAGTTGTGTTGCCATAAACGTATTACCATTTTGTTTGGGCACGGTTTAAAACTACCACTTAAATTTGTAACTATAATAATAACCTAGTATTTTGCCTTTCTTTTTTTTTCTATTTTACAGTAATTACATTAAATTCAATATTTTACAGTAGTTTTTGAGAATATAGTTATTAGTTAAATTATTACGACGTATTTTTATTTTCTCTTATTAAATAAAAAAAAAGGAATTTTTGCACTCGTGTTGTTAGATTTCCAAAATTGTCACAAAATATACGTACATTTGTTTCGTGTTCAAGGGAATTTCAACCGATTGTATTTCCGGTAAAAATTCAATTTTTAGAAAACCATACACTGAAGATTTTCAAACAAAATTCTTTAAGAGGAAGTGTATCGCTTTACCGGAAAGGATATGATTTTTATTCTTGGAAAAGAACCCAACAATCTTCTTTAAACTTTGTACACATATAAATCTCTTATTTATTTTATTTGAAACATTTTTCGGGGAAAGATGAGTTTGGAGTTGGAGGGTTGTCGCTAGGCTAGTTCACAAAATGGGACACATATGTTTCTATATAAAAAACACAATAACTCTGAACTTTGTACTAGCTATGGTATATTAATGGCTATGGCTAATATAAATGTTATTTGCAATACTTTTATTACAAAAACTTCCAGCTCTCTTGAGAATAGAAATGAAAACAGTAGAAATTCATTTAATATGGCCTTCTAGTCTGGGACAGACATCGTAAGTAATGATTTTTACTTTCTCTTACTCCTAGTAACAGGAAGTATTGTAATCGTGTCAAATTTTCGATATCGAGTTTTCACCGGAAATATCCGTTTTGAAGTCCCCTGAGTCCAAAAAAATAGTTTTTAGCAAATGCTCTGGGTATGTTTCTATGTATGTGAACAGCATAGCTCAAAAACAAAAAACCGTAGAAAGTTGAAACTTGATATTGCGTTTAGGCATCACCATGGCATCTGACAATGGGTCATTTGTCAAAATTCCTCAACCGGAAGTACCATTTTACTTGTAGGTTTTTTTTACTTTTTTGCGTTTTTCTCAAAAATGGCTCCGACGATTTTCTTCAAAATTGTTATATCAACTACACGCACAAAGAGCTACAACTTTTATTTGAAATATTTCTCTGGGAAAATTCATTTAAGGGCAGTTATTGGGGGAGGGGTGGGGTTAGGTTTTCATCTAAAGTGCTATTTCAGTTTATTAAACAATTCTATCATCTAAATATGTTAATTAGAATTGAATATATTGTTGAAATTCCGAGTTTGAAAAAATCGGCTAACCGGAAGTGCGTTTACATTACTAACTTTACTAAATGATTTTTTTCACTTTTTCGCGATTTTATCAAAAATGTCACCGACGATTTCTGGAAACTTCCAGTATAAACTAAGTATACAAAGATCTACAACTTTTATTTAAAACATTTCTCTGGAAAAACTCATTTAAGGGTACTTTTAGAGGAGGGGCGGCGCTATGTTTTTCTCCGAAGTCCTATCATAATTGATTATACATTTCTATCATCCAAACAAAAATTAATTAGAAATAAGTGGATGGCCGAAATTCCGACTTTCAAGAAAATTAGTAAACCGGAAGTGCGCTTTTACTGGACAGTTTTTTTTTCAGTTTTTGACGAATTTCATCAAATTTCGTACAGAAACTATAAAATTTGTCAATTATAATTTTGAGAACTGGAATAAGAGAAAGTTGTGTGAGTGTTTCAGACCAGATTTTTTTTGTTTTAATTTCACATTATTTTTTTAATTTTATCGTTCACTTATTTCAATTTCCTTAAATTTATTAACAGAAAAAAAAAAGTCATTTCGTTTGAGGATGCCGCCAGAAGCAAGGATATAGCGTACAATATATAGCAGAACGTCTGTCATGTTCTGCGGTTTATAGAGCAATCATAAATTTTAGGGAAACTGGGAAAATACGGTCAGAGATTCGAAATAGTTCGTGGACTGACCGATTTCTTTCGTTCTCAGTCCTTCGCTGCCCGTTTATTACAGCTACAGAACTCAAGGATAACTTATTACAAGTTGGGGGGAGTAACCGTACACTCGAAAACCTGTTCGAAGACGTTTGTGAGAAGTAGATCTGATGGCTAGGCGACCACAGTATCAGGGCTACTACTAACCAGGAAAGATCGTGTAAGTAGGTTAGCTTTTGCCAATCGGCATCTCCATTGGACTGTAGAGTCATGGGGGGGGGAAGGGCTGTTCTCTTTAATTAACAGACGAATCGAGATTTGGTCTGTATTCTTCAGATGGTCGAATTCGTGTGTGGGACGGGACACAGGCAGGTGAACCGCTTCAATCAATGTATTAACTAGCGGAAATTCTCCCTTTTCAACGACAATCAATTATGGTATAGGATTGGATAAGTTTTGGAGGCCCGCACCGAGTTAATTGTTGTTGAAAATGGCGCAATGACCGTTACTAGGTGTGTTGAAGATGTTCTTCTATAGGCAGTCATACCGTTTTGCTCAGCCATTTATTGGGGGCAGTTTCATGCTAATGCATGATAACGGCCAGACTATTCACGCGGCTAGGGTTGTTACGCAATTCTTATCCGAAGTGATCGCACGTTCTCCGGACATGAATCTTATAGAACGTCTATGAGACATGCGTGCAAGAGGCGTGTTAGAGCTCGTGATCAGCCTCCAACTACTCTGCAACAGCTTCGCATTGCTCTGCCCTCCTTCTACTACACTACAAGATATTATTTAGCTAGCGAAAATATAAAATATAGATTGTTACAATAAATGTTATTTATATTAATGAAATAACTAAGTGTCCCATTTTTTGTTTTTGGTTTTGTTTTTTGTGACTGACTGTATTATCTGTTAGCTATTTACTGTTAATAAGAAGGTAATGACGAAATTCTTAGTTTGAATATTTTAGTTACAAGTTCTTAGTTACAAGTTGACCGGAAATGCAATATTGCTTAATATTTATTTATTATCTTACGGAATGTTTTATTTATTTATTTATTATCAGTTTTCTGCGATTTTCTTGATAAGCCAATTAGGGTCATTTTAAAACGGTCAAACTAACTACATATATACAAACATACTATTTCTGTTTGAAACTTCCACATGTGAAAATTGATTTTAGAGCTACTAATGAGTAGTTTATCAAAGGCTCTTCTTAATTCTATATTAAAAAGATAATTTCAAGTATACTGTGAAAATATCCATGGATGAACAAAGAAGTCATTTATTGAAAATTGAAAATTACAGAACTTTTAAAGGGTGCGTGAGAGTTTTTAAAAAAAAAGAACAAACACACACAACATTTCTAACAAATATTATAAATTCATGAAATTTATGAAAATCCTTACCAATAACAAAAAATAAAAGTCCTACCAATCTTTAAATAAAAGTTAGAAATTGTGATTTAATTTTTGTAAATTCAAAATCGGAATTAATTTATGCCGCTTAGAGTGTCAGTCATTTCCTTTTTTATTTTTGTATTTTTTATTTTTTGAAAGTTTAATGGGTTACAAGTACTAGGAATAAAAAAAACTAGGAAGCTAAAATATATTCCAAATAGCTCCAGAAAAAAAAAAATTATGCAATCATGTGACACAATATTATAAACGTCTTTGCTATTTTGTCTTATTACATGAAGTAACAAATGTTTTTAAAGGACGCTTAACAAACACTGGGCACCAAAGCATTTCGATTTATTTGATTGAATCTTATCGATGTTTCCTTTTTTTTAAATCGATTTTTTTATATCGATAAGTTTCCTTTCCTTTATTTTGAATGCGAAAATAATTTGAAATCTTTTTTTTTTTTTTATTAAACATATATTTCTGCATAACATCAATTATTATAAAAAGCTAGGAACCAATCTGTGGATAATTTTAATGATAATAGAGACAAAATTCTCTCTACAGTCCGTTCCTTTCACTATGTGACAAGAGTGGCGGCGACACCACTCCATTAATAATTATGAATATACTTTCCAGCTATGCTCGTGTTAACTATTGCTAGTGTTTTTGGCCTAGCACTGTCTCTTACTGTCGTTGAATATTAATTCAACTAGTACTATTTGTTTTTTTGTTTTTTTTCTTCTATTATCGCAATACTATTCGTAGTGAGACTGTATTATCTAATCGCTTTTACAGTTGTAATTTATTTCTTTTGTTCATGGATCCTTTTATTTTATGTCAGGTATAAACCTAATGCCCCTAGCTTTCTTTTATAGTGCTTGAAAAAAAAAAGAAATCGGAAAAAATTAAGTGTTAATACTTATTAGTATTATATATATATAGATGGTAGGATCGTATAATATACGGAAATGGTATTTTGAGGGGAAAGCCCTTACATCACCCCTACTCCCAAACGCCTCAAAATGTATTTTTCCAAGAAAATGTTGGAAAAGTTATATCTCATTATAAAATGTAGTAAGTATACCAACTTTAATGACTTTCTCTTGCTGCCATTTTTCTAAGTCATCTACGATGGATGCGAATCATAGATGCATCCAACATTACGGATCCAATCACATATTCAACAATTGCACAAATTTAGTTGACAAGTTCCCTTCAAACTTATAATTTTTACTAAATTCATCTGCTTTAATATTAAAATGCATTTGAGAAGGAGAGGGAATGGTTTTTTTAGAAAAATAAACTAAAATATATCCTGAACACTGTATAATGAAAGAAACGCACAAACTTGCAAGGACTTTACAACAGAAGTAAGGTAACGAGATTTTTATATATAGAGAAACAGACTGGCTGAGTGATGAGAAAGTAGTAGAAGGTTGCTGATTGGTTGTTAACTTGTCATAAAACTGTCCTCTTTGTAGGGCTAGCTCGGCTGTATATACAGGTTGTCCCAAGGTATATGGATAACGACTTTTTCTCGGAAACTAAGATAGCTAGAAAAAAACTAAAAAATACGTGTCCTCGTAGTTTTTTGTTAGAAAGCCAAATTTAATTTGCAAATTTGTTTTGGTGCTGCCAGAAGCGAGATACAGGCACCAACTTCATTTTTTTCAAATGGAGAGAGGTGTGGTTTTTTTATTTAAGAAATAGATTCCTCTATTTTTTTGTAAGAAAAATTTACTTGAACGGTTTTTTACAAGCTATGAATGAAAACATGATTCTTATAAGAAATTTCAAAATGATATTATAACGGTTTTTTGATTGAATAAGAAGAGAAGTACTATTCTATTACAAATTTTACTCCTCATTAATTACAGATCTTGCTCGAACTGGCCCCCCACTTAGAGATGCATACACATGCTTTTTCCTGCCAATTGTACCTTACGACCAAAGAAATACATCTCTAATGGTGGAGGCCAGTTCGAGCAAGATCTGTAATTAATGAGGAGTAAAATTGATAATACAATAGTACTTTTCTTCTTATTCAATCAAAAAACCGTTATAATATCATTTTGAAATTTCTTATAAGAATCATGTTTTCATTCATAATTGTAAAAAACCGTTCAAGTAAATTTTTCTTATAAAAAAATAGAGAAATCTATTTCTTAAATAAAAACCACACCTCCCCATTTGAAAAAAATGAAGTTGGTGCCTGTATCTCGCTTCTGGAAGCACCAAAACAAATTTACAAATTAAATTTGGCTTTCTAACAAAAAAAACAACGAGGACACGTATTTTTTTGTTTTTTTCTAGCTATCTTAGTTTCCGAGAAAAAGTCGTTATCTATATACCTTGGGACACCCTTTAGCACAAAAATATTACCCTTGGGAAATAAATAGCACTTTAGAAGAAAACATAAACCCACCCTTCCCCCCAAAAAAGATCTCTTGAATGAATTTTCCCAGAAAAATGTCGCAAATAAAAGTTGTAGCTGTTTTAAGCTCCTTACATTAGCCCTCCCTCCTCCAAAACTCCTCTAAAATATAGTATTCTGGAAAATGGTTACAAATAAAAGAAAATCCGTGCAGTAAAGTAGTACTGGGTTGAGAAATTTTGTAAAGTTCCTCACACGGTGATACCCAAACTTTCTGCGATTTTTCGTTTTTGAATTATGCTGTTTACAATACATGTGTGCACACACACACAGACACAGATAATTTTCTAAAAATCACTTTTTTGTATTCAGGTGACCTCGAAAGTGAATTTCCAGTGAAAACTCGATGTAGAAAATTTGACACGATTGCAATACTTAATCTAACAGCAGTCAGGGAAAGTAAAAAAGTGATTGGTCTATGTATGTGCATACTCTGTAAACCAAGTTCAAACCAATTTCTTGTGATCTTGAAAGAGAAAACTGCAGAAAACCGAAAGAAAAAAGTCAGTAAACACTGGACATCCTATTTTCTTCAAAATTCAAAATTTTTCGAATACATTTAATTCTTATTAATGTCAATAGCAGAATACTAAAAACTACTTTCAGTAAAGCGCACTTCCGATTTTCTTGAAACTTGGGATTTTTCGACATCATATTTAATTCTAATTAATATTATTTAGATAATAGAATTATATAACATCACTTTACAGGGAAACCATAACCCCCGCCCTTCCCCCAAAAGTGCCCTTAAATGAATTTTCGTGGAGAAATATTTCAAATAAAATTTGAAGCTCTTTGAATGTTTAGTTGATATACCAAGTTTAAAGCAAATCGTTGGAGCCGTTTTCGAGAAAATCACAAAAAAAAATTTAAAAATCATTCAGTAAAATGGCACTTCCGGTTGATGGATTTTGCCCGAAATCGTCGTGTCTGATGCGGTGGTAGTACCTAAACCGAATACCAAGTTTGACCTTCCTCCAACTTTTCGTTTTTGACATATTCTTTTCACACACATCCACACAGACACACACACACACACAGACCATATTATTAATAAGAGAAAGTAAAAAATTCAAGCTAATTTATTATATTGAAAATAGATTTCAATATATAAACTTTAAATAATAAATTAGTGCTTTAAGCATATCTTTTGAATATATTTTCAATAGTTTTATTGAATATTGAGACAAGTTTTAACAATATCACTTAAGTTCAAAATGTGCTACATTAATTTATCTGGTCCAGCACATGTGTCGGTTGTTGCAACGTGTGAGACTTGTACTTAATTCGGTAAATTATTTTTAAAACACGCTAACTTGTCCGTTATTCAAATAACCGTTAACATTCATAATTCTCATAATTTTAATAATAAATATAAAAAAAATTCTTTAGCAAAAGTATACTATATAATTCATTTCAAAATGAAATAAAATTATAAATAACTTTTCTATAACATTAATTATTAATAAATTATTATTCAATTTTTACAAATTAAATCAAATAACTCTATAACTTATTTTTTTTTTTTTAAGGTTATTAAAAAAAAAAATAATTGTAAACTCAATATATTCATTTTGGTTATCTTAAGATTAATCAGGGTCGTTTTACTTCTCATGTTACATATAAGATTAATAGGACATGATTAGGGTATCATAGATAACTTTGATTTATAAGGAAGGCGCAGTTATTAATTTATTTATAAAGTCTTCAACATTTAAAATCTTTTTGAACATTGAATAATGATAAGCAATAAATTTATTAAATAGGTTATACTGAATATTATTTGGGTTGGGATTTGTTGTCAGACGAGGTCATCAGTTTATTTTAGTTAACACATATTACACTGGATGGCAGCACATTACTTCTTCATTTATACTAGGCCAGGTTTTTGAAATGAAACATTCCCTGTGAGATGGCTTTCTCATTCAGCAATTCAATTAATTCTATTTATAATTTTTCCTAAATATTATGTGGCCTACAATATGATATTGGTAGGAGCACATATGAGAAGACGTATTAATTCTCCAAAGTTCCCCAAAATCAATTTCTATGTGAAAAAAAAACCGTTCATATAAAAGTGATCATTTTATATTGGCCAGTTTGTGTACAAGTTGAACTATTTATATCTAAATAATATTAATTAGAATTAAATATGTTGTCAAAATCCCGATTTTTAAGAAAATGCGACAGTTTTCCGTTTTTATGATTGTCTCCATAAAAATGTCGACAGTTTTAAACACTAATAAGTATTATAAGTGTGAAGAAAATTTGCCATTTCGCAGTAAGAGAAAGTCGTGTGAGTGTTTCACACCAGATTTTTTTTTCTTTTTCTTATTACTAATATGTCTCAGATATAATTTGTCATTTTCTCCAATAGTAAACAATATTTTTACTTTCTCTTACTCCTAGTAAGAGGAAGTATTGTAATCGTGTCGAATTTTCGAAATTGAATTTTCACCAGAAATATCCGTTTTGAGGTCCCCTGAGTCCAAAAAAGTGATTTTTAGCGAATGGTGTGTGTGGTGTGTGTGTATGTGTGTGTGTGAACAGCATAGCTCAAAAACGAAAAATCGTAGAAAGTTCGAACTTGATATTCCGTTTAGTTATCACCATGGATCCGACAGTGGGTCATCTGTCAAAATTCCTCAACCGGAAGTACCACTTTACTAGTTTTTTTTTTTACGATTTTCTCCAAAAATGGCTCCAACGATTTTCTTCAAACTTTTTTTAAATCAACTACTCATACTAACAACTACAACTTTTATTTGAAGCATTTCTCCGGGAAAGTTCATTTAAGGGCACTTCTGGGGAGGGGTGGGGTTAGGTTTTCATCTAAAGTGCTATTTCAGTTTATTAGACAATTCTGCCATCTAAATAATGTTAATTAGAATTGAATATGTTGTTGAAATTCCGAGTTTGAAAAAAATCGGATAACCGGAAGTGCGTTTACTTTACCAGTTTATTAAATGATTTTTTTTTCACTTTTTCGCGATTTTCTCAAAAATGGCTCCGACGATTTTCTTGAAACTATATATAAACTAAACATGCAAAGATCTACAACTTTTATTTAAAACATTTCTCTGGGAAAATTCATTTAAGGGCACCTTTAGGGGATGGGAGAGGCTACAGCTTCCCCTAAAGTGCTATCATAGTTGATTATTCAATTCTATCATCCAAACAAAATTAATTAGAAATAAATAGGTTGCTAAAATTCCGAGTTTCAAGAAAATTAGGAAACCGGAAGTGCGCTTTTACCGGACAGTTTTTTTAGTTTTCGACGAATTTCGTTAAATTTGGTACGTAAACTATAAAATTTGTCAATTATAATTTTGAGAACTGGAGTAAGAGAAAGTTGTGTGAGTGTTTCACACCAGATTTTCTTTTTTACAAAACGTTTGTATATTATGTAAATGAGGGTGTTTTGTTTTGGCCGAACCTCCAAGTCTTGCTAAACAATCACTATATATACGTCAAGAAACAGTTTCTTCATTAGTAAGAGAAAATAAAATATATCTTTATTGCAATATCTTTCATATATATGTAAATAAAGTTCTTATTTGTGAAGTCAGTGATTATATTAGAATAACTCTATTGTATTTTACTGGCGTCAAATCTTTTCTAAAATTTTTGAAGTAATCTATTAATTTCAATTATGTATCAATGGAATTATAGAAAAAAACGTTTCACAAAATATCGTTATATATAAAGGATCAAAGATTATTTTTTATGGAAAATTCATATAATTTTATTAAACATAATATACTTCTACAAATGCATCACTTATTTACTGGACAATATGAATTCACAACAAACAGAAACATTAGCCAATAAAGACAATTAAAATATTAGAAATTTTTGGCGAAATAGCCTTCTTCAGTTTGTGCATTCATTGATTCATCACTGAATGTGTAATCTGATTTTCCTCTGCGCAAGTCTATGTTATCACACTGTCAATCAAGACAGTGCCTCCTGATCATGGGCAAACAAAGCAGACTGTCACAGAAAATAATCTCTCTCATGTGACCCAACGCTAATTAAAATATTGCCCACATTATTACATTCTGAAATTTGAATTAAAAACTTGAAACTGTGTGCTTCTTTAAGCGCAAAAAACCCTTTTGTGAGACCTAAAAAGCAGATTTCTACCAAGCTGACAAAAGTTTTAAATACAATTATTAAAAGTGTAGAAAAATCAAAATATTTAAATAGAAGATAAATATTTTAATCTCATAGTCCCTATTTAATGACTAAGATCCATATCTAATACTAAAATATAAGTACATAAATATTCAATATACATTCTTATTTACATAATATATGGATATAGTATATTGTAAATGTTGTACAGTTCAAAAGAGATTACATTATTTGACAGGCTTATAATTTACCGTTATTATTTAGATTCTTGTTGGTTAAGATAGAATTTTATTGGATAATAAACTGGCAGCAAACACACAAAATTGAAAAAAAAAAAAAAAAATCGAGCCAATGAAACATGTCCCACTTTTTCTGGACTTCAAGATAACATTTGTACATGGCTACGCATAGAATATACTTGCTTGAATAAATATTTTTGTTCCAATTTTTGTTTAAAAGCCAAAGAGTTTGTGGAACACCTGGTTATTTTATCTAAATATTAACTGACATTAGTTACACTTAAAGAGAAACTAATGATTCAAACATTTGCATTTATTCAAATTATTACTTTCAAATGAATTAAATCTGAAATGAATAAGTGGTTTTCTTTTATAATTCCCCATGTACAACTTAATTTGTTAATTGTTGCAGACTTTTAAATATGCTTGCATTGAGTATCTTTATGTACCATTACTCCAAAAATAATATTTAAAAAAAAAAAATGTTTTTAATAAACATGAATGAACCTTGTATTTGTTTATTTAATATGCACATTTTAAAGAAGATGATGGAATGTGAAAATCTTTGGAGTCGTTATTAAGAAAATAATTAAACTGCATACAAAAAAAAAATGTATTCAGTCGCATTTTTGGTTAAATTATTCAGCCAAATTTTCCACCTAAACGGAATTCAAGTTTTGGGCTACCTGTATTTTTTTTTTGTTTCTGAATTATTATATTATATGAGATCATTAAGGAAGGGTTGTGAGATTCAGTCTTTTTAAAAAATAAGAAAACTTAAATTCTTGCCAACGTTTCGACAAATATATTGTCTTTTTCAAAGCATAAAAAAAAACTATCAAATAATCTTCAAAACATAAGAAAATTTAAAATCTTATGTATAAATTTAGAAAATAAAAAGTTAAGAACACCTCAACATCACAGAGAATATTAATGTTGAGAATATTGACGACACCATTCTCTGTGATGTTGAGGTGTTCTTAGCTTTTTATTTTCCAAATTTATACATAAGTTTTTAAATTTTCTTATGTTTTGAAGATTATTTGATAATTTTTTTTTTATGCCTTGAAAAAAACAATATATTTGTCTAAACGTTGGCAAGAATTTAAGTTTTCTTATTTTTTAAAAAGACCGAATCTTACAATTCTTTTTTTTTTCATATAAGAACGCTTGAGAAGAATCTTCTATATAAGATCATTCTTATTATTTTTTTTTTTTTTATTTAAGACGCGCCTGTCAACATCAGCGCCCAGAGCCTTCTCAGTGCCCGGCCGGCCGCCGGACAGTGTTCTCTCGTTACATACAACACTGTTCATCACCGAACAGTGAGCTGTAGAGGCTCCTAGGAAGAAAAAATCTAAGAGTAGCACTGGACTCGAATCCGGGATTCTTGTTATTACTTTCTTTTAGTCCTAGTAAGGGGGAAGTACGTATTACGATCCTGGCAGATTTTCCAAATTGAGTTTCCACAGGAAATACATATTTTTGGAGTCCCCCGAATATGAAAAAATGTTTTTAGCGAATGGCCAGTATATGTGAGAGTAATTGTTGTGGTTGGTTCCGCAGAGCTGGAAAGCATCAGAGATATTTTCCGTGATAGCCTACTTCTTTTTGTGGTCATCGACCGGTTTCGGGTGTTCGCCCATCATCAGGATTTTTCGTCAAAACAGTGTGATAATATAGACTTGCACAGAGCAAAAATTAGTTGAGTGTTTGAACTAAATTTACTCAATGCGCCTAAAAACCGGTTGATGACCATAAAAAGAAGCAGATTATCACGGAAAAAATGTCTGATATGTGAATAACGTTGTGCTTTCCTCTGTACTATTTCAGTATAATACACATTAGAAGCATTGATAGTATTCCAGATTTCAAGAAAATCGGCTTACCGGAAGTGTGAGTTTACAGAATAGGTTATTGAGTTTTTCATATTTTCTTGAAAATGTATTATTTTTATTTGAAACATTTTTCTGAAAAACTTGATTTCAGTGGGATATTGAAGGTCTATGAGTTAGTTTAAATTTAAATTCACACCAACGACATAGAACGTTTCACATAAAGCCGCTCAGGTATACAAGTGAAATCCCTACCACCATTTTTAAGGCCAGCCCAAATAGACAAAATTTATAAACGTTACAATTTTAAAGAAAATTTCTCGATTAAATTCCATGAATTTACGGCAAAAGAAAGTCATGTGAGTGTTTTATTTACCAGATTTTATTTCCGGTGAAATCTCAATTTCGAAAAAATTTAACACGATACTAATACTTCCTCTTTCTAAAGTAAGATGAAGTAATATATACAGAGAAAATTGGATATATTTACCTTTCAAGGTCGTTTGGTGTTATGCAGAATGAACATTTTTTTGTTTGAGGGCAAGTATATTTTACTTTCTCTGATCGAAAGAGGAAATATTGGAATCATATAAATCACTTGAATGGACGTAGGACCAAGATTTAGGTTCAAATCAACTGCATAACTGAGTGGCTATTCAGTTTTTGTAGATTTTTCAGTAATATCCAAATATTTTCTTTATACCTTAGTAATTTAATCATATACATTTTAAACATATATTTAAAATTAATATGAATAATCAAATGTACTAAACAAATATAATAATTCCATATTTAAGGGAAAAATGTATCAATTTCATAAATTTAATATGAGATATTAGTTTGAATATTTCACACCAGATGGTATACTGTTACATTTCAATTGATCAGCCATTGATTAGTCTCTAGATTTATCAGCTGGTTGAATTACCAATATAAATAACATCACTGTTAGTGTAATTTTTTTTTTTTACTCCTGATGCCATAAATTGGATTGTACATATTTAAAGGTTATATAGTAACTTTAGATGGAGAAAGTAGATACAGTTTTGGCAGAAATCCAGTATGCAAGCAGCAGTTAGTCAGTGAAAGTAGATACGCGATACACAAATGAAATATATATTAAATCGACAAAATTGAAAAAAAAAAAAAAAATCTAGAACAAAGTTAGATCAAAGTGAAACTTTACCAACCTCGTTTGCAAATCTACCTCCTAATTTAATGAAAACTGTTCTCATAATTAAATAAAAAAAATTAGTATAAAGAAATTTGTATACCTACTGCTGTTAAAAATTAGTAATAGTAAATAACCTCATTTCTTTTATAATTATACCTTTTTTATTACTTTTCATTTTTTTTAAATATCCTTGCAGATATGTTCTAAAATTAATGTACTTTTTTCTCTATAGTACTAGTAATTAAGAATAAACTTCCCAAATCTAATTTATAGAAGATGTTTTCTTTTCTAAATCGCTTGTCCTTGTAAGTTATCCTAACTTCATACCAAAGTTCTATCTAGTTTTCAAAACTATATCAAATATTAGGATGCTCAAAAATAAGAATTTTTTTTATGTAGTTTTTATTTTAAAAGGAACTAACTGCAATCTTTTAGGTTTCCGCTACAAAACACTTATTATTTCGGTTAAGAGACCGTGTGAGTGGTTTGTTACAAAACACACGTTTTACCCATATTTACAATAGGCATCTTCAAAGCAGTTTTCACTTGATTGATCAAGAAGTGTTGATTTAGCAATCTAGCCAAACGCTACCCCGAAGTTCTACTATGGCTCAACCTGGATGAAACGTCGGTTTATAACAAACCACTGATGCGGTTTTTAACCTAGAAGTGTTTTGCAGAAACTACATATATCACTCACGCATAGTTGATGATTTGTGCTAGAATAGAATACTCATATGGTTATAATTTGGACGTTAGTTTTATCAACAAGAGCCGAGAAGTTGTTCAAATAAGTGTTCATGCACTACTTAAACTGTTACTCATTAAACACTGTATTAGACTTGTAAATTTCACTTATTACTTAGGCGAAATAGTATGAAAACTTGAGAGATTTAGAGAGAATGAGGAATTGAGAGAGCAATTAGGTTAGAAATAGTTGGTCGCTGATAACATCTTGATGTATTCATTCTGGATGTACGTTATTAACTGCTTGATTTGTTTTTGAAGATTCACTCTATTGTTTGATATTTGTTCTTCAACTTAAGATTGAAAATGCGTATTCTGTTACAGAAAGCAGATTCTAGTTGTCAATGATGCCTCAATTTATATAAAATTTGGGTCCCCCTCCCATGATTTAAATAAAATGGTAACGGGAATGTGGCGTTGGTGGTTTTGATAGTAGTTAATGAATAACGCAGTAATTTAGTAGTAATATGATGCATAAAACTGTTTTTGCCCATCACACACCGAACTCAGCTAAAGTGTTCTATTATTCCATTAAACGGAACTTTGAATCAAGTGGTACAGAATTCCCAGTACAAGCCTGATTTCAGGGCTTATATCGCCTTTAAATTTCCTAAATCACACTTGGGCATGACATGTTCATACTTCATCGTTTTCCACCATAATCTTCCGAGTGATAGCCATGAACCCTTTGTTAAAGTAATATGTAATACAACAGAATTTGAATTTAATTCAACCATATTAAAGGATACAAAAAACAAAATTTCCATTCTCCGCAAAAATTGCCTCGGAAAGAATAAAAGTAATAATTGATCCACACTGAAAATAATAGAGGTCAAATAAACATAAACATAAGATCGGTTATGGTTTATATATCTTGTTTACATTCAATAGAAAAAATCCACATAATCATACGAAATACTAGAATATCTATCTTTTTATTATCAAAAAGAAAAGTTAATTATTACAGGCATTTTTTAGAATTAATCTTGGCGAAAAGACAAGCACTTATTTTGGTCATCCTTTTCAATAAATTTTTAATTTTTATTGAAAAAAAAATTCCTGTTTTAAAGTTTGCGTGGCTTGATTATTCAAAGAGTTAGCAGTTGAACAAACATAAACCACTCAGAATCTCGGTTCGAAATCTCAAGTGAGCCAGCACTAACGACCGTAGCAGTAGTTATGTCAGCAAAAGAAAAAAACATAATAAAACTGGGATTATTCAAAATTAATTTAAAAAATCAATAAAAATGGTGAATAAACTTAACAATTGTTGAATATGTAGGTGGGTCCGCAATGCTGGTATTTTATCCATCGTAGCATGCATATTTATTTTGTCCCTGGCAGGCTTCGGATTTTTATCTATCGTCAGAGTAAATCTATCAATTTCGTGCAGAGAGTTCACTTCAAACTCAATGTTTTCGTTTCACTCGACATATGTGGTTTGTATATGAGGGAGGTTATAAGGTTATGTTACGATGTGTGTGCGTTTATTATGACAAAATTGAATTATTATAAACTATGATTAGACATTAGAAAATAGTGTGTAATAAATAGCATGTGTTGAAGGATACTTTATAACTAAATAATAATTTTAATAATTTAGTTATCAAGTAACTAAATATAACAAAATAATTTAGTTATAATAATTGCTATTTATTATTCACTATTTTCTAATGTATATCTATCTCTCTTGAATGCTTTTTTAATTTCAGTTTCATTGAAAATACAATTTATATATATATATATGGTATTTACATGGTAGACATGTTTCAATTTTATCTCATTTTTGAAGAAAATTGATTTCATTTTTTTGATAGCTATGACGTCAGGCTTGCTCTAATGTACCATTTTATTTATTTAGTTATACTTTTATCATTAGTAAATTGTTATATCAACATGATTTTGCTATTAAATAAAAGTAGTTTTTTTTATGGTGCTTCAACATCTATGGTCATTGGCGCCTGAAGCCTTCTCAATGCCCTGCCGGCCTCCGGACAGTGTTCTCTCGTTACAGACAACACTGCCCATTATCGGACAGTGAGCTGTAGAGGAGTCTCTTGATAGTGTAAACAAGCGCACTGAGATCTGTTCACTTAATAATTTAATCTTCAAAGTATGATTTTAGATTCTAAAATTTTTCCTTTCTTGACCGAAATTGGAATTTCTTTTCTTTTTTTAATTGAGAGCTTGTTTGGCCGTAACTTCTTGAAGACTTGAAGGGCGACGTATTGGATGAACTATTCTTCCTAAATATTAAAACCATCGCTAAATCCGTTAATATCTCATAAACGATATTGGAATTTTGCATATTGTATTAGTGAAGAATACATTTTCATGATGGACAATAATAGTGTCAAAAACTTTCCAAAATGGAAACCTATTCTGGTCTATTTAAGGAATAAGGCATACTTTTGCTCAATCTTTCTGTCGGCTGGACATTATGATTACTTTAATAGAATTTTTTAGCGGAAATACTTAGACTAGGCACAGTTTGTTGATGTACTACATAATGTTTCAGAAATCTAAGATTTTTTTTTTTTTTCAGTTAAATGAACTGTACATCAAAGCACCACTCCAAGGGAGCCTTGGGAAAATAAGATATTTTTTCGATTTTTGTTTGTCGAACTATATTATTTTTTTATTTCCATTTACTTCTGTTATTTATTTCTGATTCCTGTCTTATAAATTCATCACTAAGGACTTTCTTATATGGGGAATATGTTTCGTTTGCAAGCATCTTAGATGACACTGTGTTTTACGATATCAAAATAATAATTTTTTTAACCATATTATACTTTTGCTCCAACCTCAGTAGTCGCAGTTTCTATTGATCAATGAATGCACTTTTTTGTCCCTTCATAGGTATATTAATGAATACTGTTATATAATGATGAGATCCTATATTCAGCATTTTCTAATCAAATTTCTTTTTAGCGAAATAAACCTTAAACCTTCTTTCATTAAAGTGTATGCAAAAGGTTTATTTAATTTGAGTGAAAAAAAAGTTTAAATTGATTGAACAAAGGTTTACACTTTGTTTGAGAAAAAAATTTAATTTAACTGAATGAATGAAATATATTATCGCTTTTAAAGTAATATAATATATTTTGTAACTCAAGTTGGACATTTAAATGTAAGAGAAAATATGAATAATTGAAAATACATAGGAATAACATTATATAAGCTAGTAATAAACAAACTAATTAAAAGATCTAACTGCATAACCAAAAAAAAAAATACGATTGAGTTTATTCACAGATAACAAATACATGGAATTTTAAATCATAAGTTAATTTTTAAAATTTTTACTTTTTTTTAGAACAATTATTATTATTATTATTATTTTTTTTTTACATAAATTAACAATTATTTTAAAAATATTTATTAATAGGATCCTAATAATTGAATTAAATTATCATCACTTTATTTGTATAACTTCATCCCATTAATATTACATATTTTATAATTATAAAGTAATAATAATTATCTGCCAATTAAAATATTTTAAGTATTCATTAAAAATTAAATCGTTAAAGTTTAATCAATTGTCTATTTAATCAGTTAGTATAAAGGTTATTTTTAATAGCATTGTTTATAAAACAGAATAGGTTTCAATTTATCTATAGGTAAAAGACTAACAATTGATAAGTTTTTGTAATTGAAGTGGGATGTCATTTAGTTGCGTGTTATTATTATATTATACAGGACATTTAATTTATGCTATGAAAAATGCTATACTTGGAAATGATATCAATAATAATTTATTAATTGTATGTTGCAGGTAAGAAGAAATTTCACAATAAATTATTAGATACTACATTATACGTAAGTAACAGTTAAATTTAACGTATTTTCATTATTTTTTATTATTAACCAGAACAAGGGTGTACAAGCTGCGGCCCCAATAAGCAATTTTTGAACTAATATAAATACAAGATCTAATATCTACAAGATTTTTTAATTATATTCAAATATATTTGAGGTGCCTTTTATCTTCAAGGTGTGAGAGGAAATATCTCGGCTCGAGCTTAATTTTATTTACGTTTTCAAAAATAGGAACACGAATGTCCGTTTAAAGTTGTCTAGATGTTATCTGCCAGTGTTCAACTAGAACATATCAATCAGACATTCAATTTAGAGATATCTGTAGAGCACCTTGAAAACTCACTGAGATTGTAACTACTTCCATCGAACTAGTTATTATTATATTAGTTTACTTTTATAGTAAAAGCTTTTATATATTAATAAAGTTTATTACTTATAAGGAATTTTTGATTACTTATAAGGAAATTTTCTATAACAGCAATCACAAATCTAACACAATCTGTAATTTATACAGCTTTCGTATCTACTATGAATTGGATAATATAGTACCGGATATCAGAAAAATTTTATTTTTGCTCATCAGCTATCGTTCATGTTTGTATTTTAAGTGTGGCCCAAGATAGTTCTTCTTCTTTTAATGTAGGCCAGATAACCCAAAACGATTGGACACACCTGCATTATTAGATTGTGTAAATTGATAGCACCAACATCTGTCATACCAACTCGGGTTTTATCTCTTTGATCAAATTCCAGAACTTTGCTTTAAATACCGGCCAGTTTCAAACTTTGACATGTTACAACAATATGAGATGGGTTCATTCCTTTATTCAATATCCTTATTTTGGAAAAAAAAAGAAGTTAATTTTCAAAATCTCCTCCAGTAATTTCCTAATTTTATCTGAATATTTCAAGTACTTAATAAAAAAACTGTACATTTCAGTGATCCGGAATTACAGACCAAAGTTCTAACTTTCTTATTTTAAATGGAACATTTATTTATTAAACTAGATATATTTACTTTCTCTTGTTTGTTGTTAAGAAGAAGTACTGTGATCGCATGAAATTTTCGAAATTGAACTTCCCTCAAAAAAGACATGTTTTGAAATCTTCTTAATGCAAAAACATATTTTTAGCGGTTAATGTTTTAATGGTTTGTATGTGTTTATGAACAAAATATTTCAAAACCAAAAAATAACTGCAGGAAGCTTAAACTTAATATTTGAAATTTAATGAATATAATAATGTGTTGAGTGTGAACCATTGGATCATTTCTCCTTCTTCTATTCTATTCTATGAACAAAATCATTCAACAGTTGTGAGAACTTTCATTTTCTAACTTCAAACAGTCGGCAGTATAGAAATAGTTTTATGAATAATTATAGTATAGAACAAAACAAAGTTAAACAGATAACCATTAATGAAAGAAATAAATAACACATATTGATGCAGAATCGAAATATATGAAAGGAAAACAAATGAAGTAGTAAAACCAATAGAAAAAGAAAGCAGCTCAAAACAA
Organism: Triatoma infestans; assembly: GCA_011037195.1. Classification (NCBI taxonomy): domain Eukaryota; kingdom Metazoa; phylum Arthropoda; class Insecta; order Hemiptera; family Reduviidae; genus Triatoma; species Triatoma infestans. The sequence goes on from JAAEAF010009386.1 coordinate 121,326, forward strand.
TGGAATGTATGCCACCTATTTAAATTAAAGAAAACTAATGTATAAGAACCAAATAGTAGTAGCCATTTTTATCATGTGAGTAAAGTAATAATTATGAAAGAAATACCATGTTTACATATTGTTTGGTTTGTCCTACTTGAAGAAGAATAAAAGGAATGTTGTTCTCCCACAACTGTAATACTTTGCACAAAATTACACACACCTTAGTCCAACATTACATCCAATAGAACACCTTCCTTAGCTATCAGCCAGTTATTTGTTTAAATGACAGGTTCATTTTGTTTTTGTGTTTATGTAAATGCAATGGTTTAACAAATATTATTGAAACTTAAGTAAATTTTCTTCTATTATAAGATTGCATAAAAAAATTATTGATATTCCAAATATCAAATGGTTTTAGGTCTAGGCCAGTTCACAGACTTGATGGCTTAAAATGGCTTAATTTTTGTTGTCATTATACTATAATCCCTTAATTTTTAGAGACTCATTTTTATTTTTTCTATCTTCATTATTTAGTTTGGATTAGTAACTTCTCCCATTTTTCTTAACCCTCTTTCTAAATGGGAATTATGTAAGGCGAATTAATTGCTTTTTGGAGTTGGACTTGGGTTTTTCTAAGCTCAGTAGTATCTCTAGGTTTTTGGACCTAGCTTTCCTTCTTAACCAATCTCTTTTGAGCATTAGGACCTAAGATATAGTACTCTGTGATGCTGACTCAACCTGAAATTGTAATTAAAAATTCTTCATGTTGGAGATATCGCCCTTCTAATTTTCAAACTGTACCTACAAAGCCCCAATCGAAAGTCCCATACTCACTCTTCGGTTGCATCATGAAAATTTACGGAGATCCTTTTCGACTTCAAAGGGGGCCAATTGGTGAAATAATGTTGACCATCACTGAACGACCAATGTTCATGTGAATCATATATATCCTGTTTTCTTGTTGTATATATATATATATAATGTAAAGTAATGCCTACTTATTCAGGCGGGCTTAACGTCCAACTACCAAATTAGGTGTCGTGGACGGGGACAGAAAGCACTTACTTTACTAATAACATTTTTCAACAAATATAAAATTTAGCAGTTATACGCTGGACTCGAACTGGTGTCCTCCCACTTACAAGCCATGCTCATAACCACTACACCAACACCCGCCCCTATGTATAATTGTAAATTTCAAATTAAAGATATTTAAAAAAAAAAAAGAAAGAAATTGAACTCAACTTTGATACCAAGTAAACCCCACTTTATATTTTTATGATTTAATTATATATTGCACATTGTACTTTTATTATTTTTTTACACTGCAATTTTATTATTTAATTACTATTTCACTTCTTTGGATCATTTGTATTATAACAAAACTAATATAATTAAATTACCATTAAATTAATTTACTTGATTCTCACATGATATAACTTTTTACTGTTATAATTTTTTTTTTTTTTTAATGAACATCATTTGCATGTGAATTAGGTCATATTTAATGAAGATAAATATTATGACAGACGATTTATTGGTAAATGGGTTTATGGTGAATATTACGAGGGAACAATTGAAGTGAACGTAAAACTTGAGAGAAACAAGATTGATTAAATTGAATTGTATATAAAATATATCTTACTGCATTTACTAAAAAGAGAAACTAGTAAAGTTAACTAAAATAAATAAAATAAGTTAAATAATTGCAAGTTTGCTAAACTTTATCACAAAATTGAAGCATGGTTTTATGATTAGATATGCACAAGTATATATCATAGCGTTTCCCATATGCTGGAAAAATGTACAAACCGGTCCTTAGAAAATCATGGAATAAAACAAAAAAAAGTCACCCTATCAGCCTAAATTCACGATAAATTAGCATATCACAGGGAAAAGCACTTAGAAATATGCATGTGTGTACCTACATATAATAGATGGCTCGAAGCATCACTGGAAGTCCGGAGATATGCGTACCGTACCTTACGTCCATAGCTGGATCCATATTAGAGCATGTGGAATGTATATGCACAGAGAAATGTAATAAATGGATGCTAGATTGGCTGAACCGCATGTTTAGGCGATCAATTTCTTAATAAGAAATAAATATATTAATAAGAAATTCGCTGCTAAATAATATGTTTTGAATAATAACTAACTCTCTCTTTAAGCTTCTTTTTTTTTTAAAAAACAAAGTTTGCAATGATTTTTTTTTTTTTTAGCAATGGGCAGAAAGTTGGCAGGGAGCCGATGAAGTTCTTTGAACTGAGGCATTGTTTTGATTTAATAAGTGGAAACTCACTTGTTGCACATAGAATAAACTAATAGGTACTATATTTGCCTCTCTAACTTTTATAAGCATTACACAAAATGTATTAATATTAATTTCATGTGGCTATATGTTGGGCTAGATGGATGTATTTGTAATATTCTAATGGTTAAAAATTAGTTTAAAGATTAAAAGATTATTGCGCAATAATCTTCCAAATAAATAAGTACATCTAATTTTATATAATTAGATAGGAAGTGGCGCAAATGAACTGGATCATAAACGAATTTCTTTTTCATATTATATGTATGTATATATAAAACATTTTTTATATTTCATTTGTACTTTCACTTGGTAATGAAGATTAGAGCTACACCATTAAAATCGTTTCTACTACCTCTTACTTATTGCTGTAAGTGGAACTATTATGTCAAATATATAACATTCTAATAACTTTATAATTCATAATACTTTGTTTCAAAGAGTTTTCGGAGAGGAAAGTATAATAAGTTAGAAGGGTTCTGGGTAAGGGTCATGTTAGGTTTCTCTTTAAAGGTAATTTGATTGTCTTGTTAACGGTTCTATTACCTTATAATTTTACTGAGAATTGTTGCTAAAATTCCATATTTCAAGAAAATTGGTTAACCGAAGTGTATTTTTAAATAAATGTGAATTGCACAGACCAAAAATGAAAAATTGCCGGAAGCAGGAACTTGTTATTACGTTTGAATATCACCAGCGGTTGTAAAATTCGTGATTCATGATATCGTGTCAGCTTTTCTGAATGATATTTCTAAGATGCTACATCCCTAGGATGCTACCCTCTAAAATGCCACTTATTAGGCCTCCACCGGTGTCATATTGAAGACAGCTGATTATTTAGCAATTTGGAAAAAAAAAATCTAAGAATTCCCTAGACAAATTTGTAAATAAGAATGTTCTATGAAATATTTCTCTTTGTTTATTTCTTCATTCTTGTTTTTTAGCTGTGATTAGAGCCACTATTTGCATACTCTAATCGCACGAGAATCGTGGAGAGAAGGGTCGCAAGAAGTTGGGGATTGCAGTAAATTTAAAGGAAATTATAGTACATTAGTTTTGCAGTGGTCCAGAAAAGAGGGCGTTTGGTGTTAGCGGCATTTTAAGTTTTAAGAAAAATAATTTTTTCACAGAAACTAAAGTGAATTCAACTAGGCTATGAAACATTTCTACTTATACAAGAAAGAAAAACATGTTCTAAAAATAGTTTCATATAATTAAAGTTTACAATTAAGATCATGCAAGACAACTATATAGAGCCACCTTCATATTTCCCGGCTAATTCGCACTTAACTGCCATCTAGGAAAACTGAATTGCAACATTTTATTTTCCATTCTTTATGGTAAAAAGCGTTTAATTATTTTTATATTTTATTTTAAATAAACGATTTTTTCTTATTTACCTATTAAATTGTTCTTAATTTTAGTGTAGTAGTACCTGTATACTTAAATATCTCTTTAATTTATAATTCTTTCATTTGACCATTTTTTTTTTTAGTAAGTTATGATTTGAAATACAGTAATCCCTCGACATTCGCGAGTTTCGGTTATTCGCGAATTGATAAATGTGTCTATTTTCTACATTCGCTTTTCGAATATTCGCGAATTTACGGAGCGTAAAGGAAATCCCAAAATTTATGGTTCCAAAAGCGGCCTCTACACGGTCAATAATATTGACAATACCTTAGCGTATTGACAATAATATTGACCGTGTAAGGTGCAAAAATTGTATTGACGGTCAGTATTGATAAGACTATTGATGAAATCCGGATTTTCTGATTTTCGTGTATTAATACTGAGAATTGGAGAGAATATTGACAATAATATTGATCGTGCAGTTCAGCATTTTTATATAACGTTGAAGCTAACCTCAACAACAGTGATACAATACCTTACAAAGGTACTTTGGAAAGATTGTATGTATTAAAATAAAACTTCAATCATACATTTTTTTAAAGGTGATTGTAATTTTTTCAATAACCTTTATATAAGTCTTGTAGGACATATATAAAGGTTTCACAGGTTTCTATTACAGCTTTGCTGATAGTTGTCCGGGACATTATGACCGAAAACTTCGTCTTCAAAATTTCTTCGTGTGGCCAAGTACCTCAGGGTTAAGGCTAATCTTTCCCTAACACTTATACTTTCTCTCATATTTCTGTCCTGTCTTTTCAAAAATTGATCAACCATCTGTAACAGTTTGTTAAAGGTAGGTTCATCCATTCGAAAGTAGTTCTTGAAATCTCCAACATCGCAGAGGCTGATTTCCTACAAAAGTACTAAATGAGAATATTCATCTCTTTTCTTTAACCATTCTTTCATCCACTGTTTGCGTTTCACTTTATGAGTAGTGCCAAACGCCAAAATAATGGCTACGCAAGCTTTCATGCGATTATTCATTTTTTAAGGGGGAAAAAAGCCAACAAAGTAACGAGTACAAACACGTAAATTCACTCTCCTAGTGGCAAAAGTAGTAAGTAATGAGCATAGTTATTGACAAAAGTATTGACAATAATATTGATCGTGTAAGGTAATGAAATATAGAGACTGGTTAGCACGAGTATTAATGGTTATATTGTCAATACCAATATTGACAATATTATTGACCGTGTAGAGGCCGCTTAAAACTTGTAACGTTTTGTAGGTATATTACTTTTCTTAATCTGTTTTTGACTGACCTGTTTTATACCTGCTAGTTTTGATCATTTTAACACATAAAAAACACAAACAAAAATTTTTTTTTTATGTAATTTTATTTTATTACATACACATAATATGTACTATTTTTTAGTTGTTTACTTCAAAGAACAAAACCCGCCGCATAAAGAACATAACATGTGAGATAATAAATATAACACGTGTAGAATAATCATAGTTAAAAGTTTAAACATATTAATTTTTAATCAGTTCTCAACTCGCTGTTAGTTCAGACAAACATTTTTATTTTGTATCTCTAAGAACATAACCTCCTTTTATCATTAAATATAGATCTCAACATTCGCGAATGTTTTTGAGAACATAACCCTCGCGTATATTTAAACATAGGCATTTACTGGCATACCTCTCAAATTTAGTTTAATATATTTATCTTAATGTTTTTCATATTTCATTTCCATATTGAAGAAGTATAGTTTGTTTATATTGTAAGTGTAAACTTAAAAATATAATTCAATGAATTTCTTTGCCTTTTTTCATAATTACTTTCTCTTACTCCTAGTAAGAGGAAGTATTGTAATCGTGTCAAATTTTCGATATCGAGTTTTCACCGGAAATATCCGTTTTGAGGTCCCCTGAGTCCAAAAAAGTGGTTTTAGCAAATGGTCTGTGTGTGGGTATTGTGTCCGTGTCCCGTGTGTGTGTGTGTGTGTGTGTGTGTATGTATGTATGTGAACAGCATAGCTCAAAAACGAAAAACCGTAGAAAGTTAAAACATGATATTCCATTTAGGCATCACCGTGGGATCTGACACTACGTTATCTGTCAAAATTCCTCAACCGGAAGTACCACTTTACTAGTTGGATTTTTTACTTTTTTGCGATTTTCTCAAAAATGGCTCCGACGATTTTCTTTAAACTCAAACATCAACCACACATACAAAGAGCTACAACTTTTATTTGAAACATTTCTCCGGGAAAATGCTCTGAAGGGCACTTTTGGGGGAGGGGTGGGGTTAGGTTTTCATCTAAAGTGCTATTTCAGTTTATTTCACAATTCTGTCATCTAAATAATGTTAATTAGAATTAAATATGTTGTTGAAATTCCGAGTTTGAAAAAAATCGGATAACCGGAAGTGCGTTTACTTTACCACTTTACTAAATGATTTATTCACTTTTTCAAAATTTTCTCAAAAATGGCTCCGACGATTTTTATGAAACTTCGTATATAAACTAAACATGCAAAGATCTACAACTTTTATCTAAAACATTTCTCTGGGAAAATTCTTTTAAGGGCACTTTTAGGGGAGGGTAGGGTTAGATTTTCATCTAAAGTGCTATCCTAGTTGATTATACAATTCTAGCATCCAAACATAATTAGTTAGAAATAAATGGATGGCTGAAATTCCAAGTTTCAAGAAAATTAGTAAACCGGAAGTGCGCTTTTACTGAACAGTTTTTTCAGTTTTCGACGAATTTCATTAAATTTGGTACACAAACTATAAAATTTGTCAATTATAATTTTGAGAACTGGAGTAAGAGAAAGTTGTGTGAGTGTTTCACACCAGATTTTTTTTTTTTTTTACAAGTCATGACAAGATGTTTATTATCTTCAATTTTATTGCATTATTGTTTACATAATGGTGAAACAGTCTGTCCTATTTTTAAGGAGATATTGTTTACGTATAAAGTGATTAGGCGCGCACTCTAACAATAATAATTGTATGAAGTGTTGTTTAGTTTTGTCAGTATGTTTGTATCAAGGTCTCATAATTATGGAGGGATTTAATACTTTTATAGAATTGGCCCTTATCTGATGTTGCGTACTGTACATTTACCATTTATTACTTTCATTGTAGTGTAACTTTTAAATTCTGAATGTAGCATAATTCAATAAGGGCCCTATTATTCGTGAAGAACTAATAAGGTCCTTGTATACCATAGAAACTAGTACTTCATTCTCTTCAATACTTGCTCCAATCAAAACTCGCAGACTTGTTCCCCTCCATTAATTTTAATATTATTTTGAGTAAGTTATTTACTTTAATATTATTATAATTTATATAGAATTTTTTAAGTGCTTTTAGAATATTAAAATACTAAAGTATTTTGATGCTGGTAAATCTTCCAAAGTATTTAAATTCCCTCCCAGCTCGCTACCAACTCTGCCGTAAATATCGAAGTTTAGGTAGGTGGCAATTTATAAAGCTTTCCAACTTTGGATACAGAATCATAATATAATACACAGCCCACATTTTCATTTATGTTAGATCGTCCGTAAATATATTGTTAACTGTTTGGGTGTGTTTTTTTTTTTTAATTTCATTCTTTAAAAACTCAAATACGAATAGATACCACTCGGTAATAAAGAAAGATCTTCTGAAAACCAAAATATTTTTTATTTAATGGTAATTAACAGTAAATAAATATAGGTATCACTTTTTTTTTTTCAATTTGTTTAATTTAAAGCGCGTCAAATGTCTATGGTTATTGTAGCCCCGAGTCTCTGCCGGCCTCCGGAGAGTGTTCTGTAAATAATAAAAAAACACTTTCTATCACCGAGCGTGAGAGAGACATCCTAAGAAGAGAATATCTAAGTGCCTAGATCGAACTGTAATGTTTTGGTGTGATGTGTGTATAGGTAGTTTGTGGCGTGAGCGTCTTAGCGAAAAGGGCTTGTATGTATAGCGGTTAGAGATAGAAGTATTAAGATAATAGAACACATGGTAGATTAAATCATATATTAACTCTAAGAGAACCCATTAAGTTACTTTGAAAATCACTATAAATCTTATAATAAATTCTTATAACTTGATACTGGTATAGGATACTGGTCTGATGCTTTCACCTTGATTCTAGCCACAAGTCTGTCCTTAAAAGATCTCTTTTTTTTTTTTTTTTTTTTTTTTTTTTTTTTTTTTAATTTAAGGCGTCTCAACATCATGTGGTTATTTGCGAACGCGAGCCTTCTCAGGCACTGCCGGGGCCCTTCGGACAGTTTCTCCCGTACAGACAACAATGTACCATCACCGACAGTGAGCTGTAGGGGCTATAGGAAGAGAAAATCTAGGGTAAGCACGCTGTTCGAACCAGTGATCTCTGACGTGCTAGTCCAGCGCGCTACCACTGAGCTAATCCCTTCCCTATCTCTTCTCTTTGTTTCTTCAATACCTCCCCTCTTAGGAGAAGGGGGTAGTACAATGCCAGTAACTGGACTTCTTCTACCTGGCTGGCCCTTTTGCAAGGGTATGTCACATATTTTAATAATTTTGATTTATTTATAAATTCATATATTTTAATGTTTTGCATCCATCACAGAACCCACGTTGTTAGTCCAGCGCGCTGAGCTAACTCCTCCCCCCCAGTTAATCACTAGTGTACCCAATTTCTTTTAAATGTCATTATCTCTGAAACTAAAGAAGGTGGATACCTTATGTTTCTAATAATTGTGTGTTGAAATTTTTTAAATTTAATTATCTTATTAGAGAATAGAGACGCCTAGAGAGAGGCTAATTTCAACAAAAAATTATTGTCTATCAACATTTTCCACCAACTAAATTTCACAGGCAATTCGCTCGCCTCGGGCATGCTTAACTTCTCTCGGAAAACTTCTCAAATAGCCTAGGCATAATTTCTAATTTTTTCAATGTATTTTTTCACCACCTGGCTGTTATCCAATTATAGAATTGGACAACACCAAATCCAGGTTAGCGATGAGTACTGTGAATAGTACTCCTATGGAACATAGGAGAAACATTTGTTTCGGATCCACCACATACTTGCGTGAAATTGCACGTAAAATATTAACATATTTTTTGTAGCTTTTGTAAACGGGCAGATATCACAGATTTGCTTAGGCCTAATACATTTAGATATTTATTTAGTGCAATTAGGGAATTATTTAAAGAATCCATGCATGTCAGGATATCATTATTTTATTGAATATTTATATATAAATCCTCGCTTATTGTAACATTCGGGTTTCTGGGGGTGAACTATCCTTTCCAATTCGGATTGGTGAATTATGTACAGTAGCGGGCTGAGTATATATCCCATTGTGGGCAATCGGATGGCCCAATTATTTCATTGTTTATTCTTAAATATAAATATCTTCCCTTTAGATAATCGCTTTATAATATATATTTTTTTTAATACTTTTATTGATATTTACAACTTTATGTATAATGTTTTTGGTATTCGTTACGACCGTTGTATTCAATGTTGAAAATGGATTTTGAGGTTCGGTCAAACAAAAAGAACTCTTTTTTAAATTTCTACCGACGTTTCGGCAAATTTATTGCCTTCTTCAGGGTCTGTACAAAGGTTGAAATACGTATCAAAAATAGGACCAACAGAAAATATGAACTTAAACTAAATATTTCCAGAATAAAAATTTAAACTAAACAATATAAAATAAACTAAGTACAAAATATGATATATATAGAGTACAATTAAATTTATTATAAATTATTGTAGACAGATCAATATTAAACTAAATCGCAACTATTAATTAATACTAATAAAAAAATAAACATAAAATAAATAAATAAATAAAATATATATATATGTGTGTGTGGCATATATGAGTACAGTATGAAAATAACTTAGGAAATGTACTTACAAAAATTTTTAGTGAGAATTCCAGTAGTAATTAATAATCTAGTATAACCTGTGACATATCATCACCAAGTGTTACGGACATTGGATGGGTCAAGGTTTATAAAGGGCTAGGAGGAGCGGATGGGAAAACCGTGTCTTAGTCTGTATGTTGTTTTGGAAATTCCAGGAGATTGTTATAGCTGAGGGATAGGTTTTTGGTGTCTGTTCTAAAATTAATAGAAAATTTATCTTTTTTAATATAAATCATTTCCAATATATTTCTTTTTTTATTATTATTATTGATGGAGAGAATTTTGGTGTTTTCTATGTCAAATTCGTGTTTGTATTGTATGCAGTGTTTCGTTAGTGCTGTAGTCGTGTCAGTCGGTTTTTTAGTTTTACAGTCGTATTTATGTTGGTACAGTCTATTTTTTTAAATATTGAGATGTTTGTCCTATGTATACAGCTGGGCATTGTAAACAATTTATTTTATAAATTATATCTGATAATAAAGTTGTGGGTGTGGGGTCTTTTAGTTTAGAAAAGAGTTTTTTTAGAGGATTGGAGTTTTTGTGAGCAATGGAAAGGTTATATTTCTTGAAAATTTTAGCTATTTTTTCTGATAGACCTTCTATGTATGGGATAGATATATAGAATATTGGAAGTTGCTGAGATGGCGTAGAAGGAGTCATGTTGAACACATTATCTGTGGATGGTAGATATAATATTTTTTGTATAATATGGAGGGGATAGCCATTATTTTTAAAAATCTTTGATAATTTTAACTTGTTTTTTATCATGGAAACAAGGATGGCTAAGATGCAGTACCCGTTTGGTAAAGGATTTAACAAAATTGATTTTCTGGTTATATGGATGATTGGAAAGGAAATGTAGGAATCTGTCAGAACGTATGGATTTCATTAACCAATTGGTAATAAGAGAACCATTTTCTTCACGGATAATCGTCATGTCTAAAAAATTAATTTTATTGTCTATTTCTACTTCGTGGGTAAATTGTACTTCGTGGGTAAATTGTTTATGTATAATAATACAATAAGCAAAAATGTTAAAAGAAAATAAAGACTTGCGCACATGTGAGGGACATTATTCAGTAATAATGTCCTTTATTGTTTACTTAGGCAGTTTGATATTGAAAAAGTAAGTCTCGCGGCCACAGGCGTTTCAGTTGGCGGGGAGGACTACCTGGAATGTGGGCAGAGATCAATTGTAGGACGAGAGGGAGTTACGATGAAGGAGGAGAGATTCATGGAATTTTTTTTGTAACGGGAAGATATCATTTCTGTGATAAAAAGGATTTTTAGGTCGTTGTGTAAGGTCAGGTTGGTTACGTAATATGGAGTTTGGATGATTTTGCGAAGAATTTTGGATTGGAGGGATTGGATTCTTATTTTTGAATTGGTTCGCTTGGTTGAGCCCCACTTTTGTAATATTAATAACAAATAATTGTTGGGGGGGAAACTTATAGAAATCATACTATTGTAGAGAAGTGGTATTTTTAAACATTATCAGATGCTGAAGTAATATCTATGAATACATCCAATACAGTTTTATTAGCATTTACGGATTATTGTATATTTAGATAATTTTTTTTTTGTCGCATTATAAAACTTATACGTGAATCGATTGACATTAGGAGCTTTTTACTATCATCCCTTGTTTAATAAAATTTATTTTTTCGAAGTTAGAAATTTATTATCTAGAATAATTATAGTATAGGGAAGGCTTGGCATAATTTATTTATTGCTTGTATATCTTACATGAGTAACATAGAGATTTTCAAAATAAATTCGTAAGGTCACCTAGATTTATTATTTTCCAAATTCTTACATATCTTTTACATACATTTTAAATATAATTTCTGAAGTTTCTTTCGGAAACAGTGTGCCCATATTTTTTAATATTTTCCTTACTATTATAGTGGAACAAATTCGCTGTCATGGAAGACAGAAACATACTTTTGATTTCATTGATATACTTCTTCATTTTTTAAACGAACTAATTAGGAAATTTATACTTTCTCTTACTCCTAGTAAGAGGAAGTATTGTAATCGTGTCAAATTTTCTATATCGAGTTTTCACCGGAAATATACGTTTTGAGTTCCCCTGAGTCCAAAAAAGTGGTTTTTAGCAAATGGTCTGCGTGTGTGTGTGTCCGTGTGTCTGTGTTAGGTATTGTTGGTGAACAGCATAGCGCAAAAAACGAAAAAACGTAGACAGTGAAACTTGATATTCCGTCTAAGGTATCACCATGGCATCTGACAGTGGGTCCCTGTCAAAATCCTCAACGGAAGTACCACTTTACTTAGTGGTGTTTTACGTTTATGCAATTTTCTCCAAAAGTCTGCAACGATTTTCTTCAAAACTTAGTATATCATTACACATACAAAGAGCTACAACTTGTATTTGAAACTTTCCTCTAGGGCAAATTCATTTAAGGCCCCTTATGGGGGGAGAGGGTGGGGTTCGATTAGGGGTTTTCACCTGAAAAATATCCAACGTTTTGAGGTCCCCTGAGTACAAAAAACTACATCGGTGGCTGAACTTCCGAGTTTCAAGACAGTAAGTAAACCGGAAGTGCGCTTTTACTAAACAGAGCAGTTTTTCCCGCTTTCGACGGATTTCATTACACTTGGTACATAAACTATAAAATTTGTCACTTCTACTCTTGAGAACTGGAGTAAGAGAAAGTGTGTGAGTGTTTCACACCAGATTTTTTTTTTTTTCATTTTATTTACTTTTGTGAATACTTGATTTTTTCCTTGTAGGCGATGTCTAATAAATCTTATGTTTAAAACTTTTTGTTTTTTTTTTTTTTTTAATCTTTTCTATCTGATTAAATGAATGAGCCATCTACTACAATAGTTTATCGAAATAAGTGATTACTTTTCTGCAACCATGATCATCATAGTGTTTATGTATCCACCAGTCTATTATCCCCGGGGGGGGGAGGAATTATTAACTTTTTATAATTTTATTACACTTGCACTATCAGTTTAATAATGTCCACATTTATAACTACTTCACTTTTATTTAGAATCACCTTTTTTGCTTCTTCTTTATTATAGATATTTATTGTCTTTTTATTGTTTTATTTTCTTGTTTTATGAAATAATCATTATAACATTATCGATTTATTTATATCATTTTTTGCTTATTTGTAATTTATTTATTTTTTTCTTTCCCGCGCGCAGTGTAAGAGCTGGGGAAAGAGTCATAGACTGTGTGCAAAAAAGACTAGCAGAAATTGGTCTGGATATTAATCCAAGAAAGAGTACTGCGATAGTCATTATAAATGGCGAATTAAGGCCAGAAAAGCTACATCTGGGGAGCGGAGATGAAATCCTTTCTGTGGGCGAGGGAGAGTCGATTAAATACTTGGGATGCACGTTTTCTGGAGAATTGGTCTTTAATGAAAGCTCGGTGACTAAAATTAATGATAACCTCGGCAAGTTAGTCACTTCGAGTTTATTGAGACCGGACCAGAAACTAAATATAATGAACCAATATATCTTTCCATCCCTGACCTATCCACTCCAAACAGCTCCTCTCACGAAACTTCGACCCGCCCTACTTGAAGGCATCGATATTATGATTAGAAGGAGTGTCAAAGCTATTCTTGGACTACCAGCTAACACGTCGACAGCTATGTTGTATGCTCCTCGAAGATTTAGAGGTTTGGGTTTAGTTAGATGTCAATGGGAGGCACCACTCCAACATTGGTCTATCGCTCAGCGGTTGTCCTCGGTCCAGGATGCACAATTCCAGTCAGTGTTTGACTTTGAGGCGGAGGTGAGTCAATGCGCTGTGAGGTTGGACATGAGTCAGGAGTACCACACGAGCGTCAAAAAATTGAGGCAGACATTGCGGGAGAATGCGTTCGAGGAATGGACTCGGTGCAAGTGGCAGGGTATCGGGGCTCAACATTTTAGGGATGCGCCTAAACTGAATAAATTCCTCTTCGATAAACGAATATTGACAGGTTCGGAGTGGATAAACGCCATAAAATTAAATTCTAACTACGCACCACTTCGTGGTGTTCCTGTGCCAGTGGACAAATGGTGGGAGAAGTTGGGACCCTCTGCCGCAAGTGTGGCAGGGAGACGGAAACTCCAGCTCATGTGCTGGGAAAATGCCCATTTAACTCCCTCCTTATCACTCGACGCCACCATAAGGTCAAGCACGAGTTAATTCGGCTCCTAAAGGAAAAAGGATATACGTGCTTTGAGGAAGTTTATTGCATCGACTCAGCGGGATCGACGAGGTATGCCGATATAGTCGCCCTTCATGACCGCGACAGATCGGCTCTAGTCCTCGACCCGACCGTGAGATTCGAGAGCAATGACCCGGACCAGGCGGAGAAGGTGGACTTGGAAAAAAAAGGTATATATGAGAGTTGTGTCCCCTTCTTGAAAGAGAGGTTCCATGACTTCGGTGACCGAGAGTTTCGAGTTCGGGGTCTCTGGTTCGGTGCCTGAGGTGTCATCCCTAAGCTGACTTTCAGCTTCCTTCATGAGCTAGGGATTGATCTGAGGGAGTTGGAGGCCTTGGCGGAGTCTATCATTGTGGACTCGATTGGCATTATCCACCACCACATCTACGGGACATGAGTTTGATTGTTCTGCCCGCTTATTTGTTGGTATTGTATGATTATGATATGTTATTATTCTGATTTGGATGTTTCTGTTGCTAGTTTGGTTTGTTTTATTTTATTTTATTTTGTTGACATATTGTATTAGTGTTAGGAACGATTTTCTTTTTTTTGCCTGACGAATTGAGGATCTCTCAATAGTGTAGTATTGGTGTTGACTTCTTTTTTTTCCACTTTATCTATATATCTTGATTGACTGATTGGTACGCTGTGTGTCTAGCAACCCGATCTATTTGGACAGCACCCTTTGTATTGCAATATTTGCATTAAAGTGTTTCTCTCTCTTTATTCTCATCATTTTGTTAACTTAACTAATACAGCTCCACAGATCAAAATTATAATGCGGTTTTGCGGAATTTTTTGCCCCCAATTTCAGGTGTTTTTGAGATTATTTTTAAAAATGTGACAAACAATTCTCTATAACTTTGCATAATTAATTACATACATAAAGGCTTCTTATTTATAAGATTCTGATAGGTATTTCCTAGTAATAATAGATTCTACCACTTCCTCCTGTCTATCCAATAGGGGCAGAAGTACCTCAGGGAAGGATCCTGGGCCCTGTTCTTATACAATATACACTGCCGATATTCCCACTCATCGTCAAACCCCAGATGACACTGCAATTCTTTCAGTACACAAAGATCCTGTAACATCAACAAGAAATCTTCAATCCCCACCTTTATTCCCTGGAAAGATGGTTTAAAGAACTGGAGAATAAAGTTAAACGAACAAAAATGTGAAAAATATCACTTTTTTACTCTAAGGAAAATTACCTGTGTGTGCCCCAATGTAACATCAACCAAAGAGAGTAAAGAGAAGAGAAACGAACCCAAGCACTCTCTCTCTCGGACTGGAGTGGGAGAAACTGTATAAATACAGCGACGGACAGTCCAGAGATATTCAGCACGATACAGTACAATATATAGTTCACTATAGTTCATTATCTCGCCAGTCACTTCGTGTCATTTTCATACCACTCTATATCTTAACCATTCTCTGCTGTAAAGTCCAGGCAGACTGTGTCTCATTATTATTATTATTATTATTATACATAGTTAACCAGTGTTGTCATTTCATCAACCAGACCGACATTCTCTCCACCTAACACATCCATTATACCAATATAGTACATTGGAATTTCTCTTCCTCACGTTAATGTTGTCTGCTACCTTGGGCTGTACACAGACTAATGCCTGGCATGGAATCCTCACATAGACTGAAATGACAAGAACTGAACAACCGCTTTAGACTGTTTAAAAGACTATTTGACAACAGATCTAAACTGATTTTACTAAACAAACGATTAATATACAACTCAATCTTAATACCAATCTGGACCATACGGAATAGAACTTTGCAGCACCGCTAAGCGTTCCAATATTCAACGAATCCAAATTCCTTTAATCCAAGATTCTACGCGCCATTGTTAATGCTCTCCCTACTTTGTCTCGAACCTTACACAGTAACCTTAATATCCCATTCGTGACCGATGTTGCTTCCTCTTCTTATAAAAAAAATTCCATAAAACCCTGTCTGTCTGTCCTACCATGATGTAAACCCTTTAGCCAAGAAATCTCTTCTCTTGAACCCTCCCGGACAATCCCACTTATCGTCTAAAACGTCAGTGGCCTCGTGACCTTCTTTCAACAAGTGACAGCGAATGATTTGGGAGTGCTACCCCAATGGGTAGGCTCCTCTACTCGTTCAGTAATTTTTTTTTTTTTTTTATTATTTTATTTTCTGTTTATTTGTTTCTCATTATTATTATTATTATCTGTATTCAATGTTATCAGATTTGCTTGTGCGCACTAGCGCGTTGTAAATGAATAAAAAGAGGGGGAAAAAAATGTATAAGGTTTATGTATAAGAGGTATTTTACCTGGAAAATCGATATTTTGGAAAGTTTTGATAGATTTGCAACGTTAATCTTTCCACTAAAGAGCCAATTTCCTACAATTCCAAGCCTTAATTAGTTTTTTTTAAAAAAATACTGCATTACATTAAAATACACAGCAACACTGCACACAAAAAAAAATATACAAAAACACAAATGGCTGCCCCCTTTTCGTCCTTCATTACTCATTTGTCCAATTTCTAAAGATTTTCTGTGATTAATAATGAAGTGGCAACTATTCCATTCTATTGTATGATAAAGTAGGATGGACAGACGACAATTTACTATCGGGATAATGCTCATCTCATCATGCTAACTTACAGTTAATTAGCACAGTGGTAAAGGCACAATTTTTCATTGTTAACATGTCAGCCTGACAGTATCATGGGGTGTTTATAACAGTAGATAAAAAAAAGAAGAAAAAAAGCAAATATGTCGACTACTATTATGTGATTGATGTGTACAAGTTCAGGATAACTACCATTAAAAAAATAAAAATAAATAATAAAAAAAAATCATACCTGCCCCCCGAAAGTATTTTCCGATGATCAGATCGGTGGTAATTCAGTAATCTAAAAATTTTTTTATGGGTATTATTACTTTCTCTTACTACTGTAAGAGGAAGTAAAGGCGATCTTATCACATTTTCGTTTCGGAAATACATGTCACGAAGTTAGCGTAAGTTAGAAAAAGTGGTTTTAAAAAAAAATGTTCTTAGTGTCTGTCTGTGTGTATAGTCAGTTTAACTCTAAAAGAGAAAAGTAGTAGAAAGTTCAAATTTGATATATAGTTTGTGTGAACCGACAATAAGGTTTTGATAAAAATTTGTCAACCGGAAGTAACTTCTTTCAAATGGATCCAAAACTCCGACTGGGGTCGAAGCTGGGATCTACGGGGGCAGGCCTAAAGTTAAAATTAAGGCCAGCCTAGGGAAGTACGCCACGGTCTTTCAGGCTGAAGTCGTGGCGTTACAACTCTGCGCTAGGGAGATTATAAGGCAAAGGATAGTGGGTAGAAGAGTGGCCATATACTCCGACAGTCAGGCAGCCCTGAAGGCACTTTCCTCACACCAAATAGTCTCAAGACTGGTGTGGGACTGCCTACTTGCCCTCACCGAGGTGGGTACGCGGAATAAACTGACACTCGCCTGGGTGCCGGGACATGCGGGGTTCCTGGGCAATGAGAGGGCGGATGCCCTAGCGAGGGAGGGCTCGCAGGATACCTTTATAGGCCCCGAACCCTTCTGCGGCTTGTCCAGGAGCCTCATTCAAACTTCTATCAGGGGGTGGATAGAAGATCAGCGTCTGCGTTGGTGGGAGGGAACACCAGGACAGAGGCAGGCAAAGCTCTTCATTAAAAGACATTTGCCTAAATTTACCAGAGACCTACTGAGCCAGACTCGAAGGGATATAAGGTTAATTGTGGGTTTACTAACAGGGCATTGTAGGCTGAATAGACACATGCACCACCTACAACTTGCGGATAGTGCGGTATGCCGATTCTGCAAGGTAGAGGAGGAGACCCCGGCGCACATCCTTTGTGAGTGCGCCGGCCTGGCGAGGATTAGGTTTCTTCAATTGGGGACGGGCAATCCCGAAGCTGAAAGCTTCATGACGGAGCCGCTCTCAGCTTTGCTAGGATTGATTAGGAGGGCAAAGCTGGGGGCTGTTCTGTAACTTAAGGGGATCCACAATAGACCTCAATTTGTAGGTCTCGCAGTGGAATGAGGCTCCCCCCTCCCCCGCTTCCATTCTATTCTATTCTAATACTTTCAAATCAAATCAAATACTTTATTGTTTTTAAAATAAATATCTTACAGCAAGGGTTGAGTCTTTTAGAAAAAAATTATATAAAGAAAATTATAAAATAATTTCCAGTACCGGAAAAGGTAAAAATAAAGTTCATTATTCTTATGGCTAATTACAATAAAACAAAAAGAATGAAAAAAAATTTTAGCTGTAATAAGATCATTGTATCCATTATAAAATAAAGAAAATAGCTAATCCAATTTTGAATCAAACTTCTTAACTTTAATGACTTCTGTACATAATGAAAGAGATTAATTGATTTTAGTGTAAGATTCTATTATTAATAGGTTAGATAAAGATTCATCATCTAATGGGTATGAAATATGAATTGGAGAGGTATAACTGCCCAAAGTGATTTAACGTGGGACAAAATAACAGGAAGTGACCTATACTGTCTTGACCAAAGTTACATAAAGGGCATAATTGATCAGGCTCAAATCTGTATGTTATATTATTAAAATAAATTCTACTAAAATTGTCACTAGACAATCTTAATTGGGCACAGACCCTTAACTTTTATTAATATGGCACTGTAGTGAAAGATAAGACTCTCCAAACTCCCAACACACTTATATTTCTAAATATACGGTTATATGATGATGAGATTGCCCTAGAAACATCTTTAGTTATCAAGTTGTTTTTGAATGACTCCAACAGACTTGGGGAGAGAACGGGACAATAGTTGAGGATCCTTGGCATTCCAAATGTCATCAGCTCCTATTTCCAATGAGTAAACTCTGACCATTATTATTATTATTTGCCTTGGGGAGGGAAACCCTACGCTATCCAAAGCCTCACTGGGCCCATATAGCTACCCCAAGAAAAACAACAACAAGCCGGGTCTATAACAAAAATCCAGACCCGGATCTAATCCATCTAAGATTCACCGCAGTCCGAATAAATCGGACAATAACCTTAAGCGGAAATAGCCTAAGCTCTTCCACAGAAATCCTATTCCGATCAAGTGTCCTGAACCTAATTTCCTCACAACCCAGGCAATCAGTCATAAGATGGGTGGGTATTTCGTCCTCTGTCTCACAGACTCTATAACATGGATCCGGCATGAGCCCCATTATGTAGAGATGTCTCCTTAAACCGCAGTGTCCAGAAAGAGATCAAACCAGATGCCTGAGAGCGCTCCGTGAAAAACACAGCAACATCTCACTAATGGCCTTGTCCGGACCCCCCGATGGCATTTTGGAGTGCCGAAAACCAACTGAGCTCATCCATAAGGATGAATGCTGTGAAGCTGTCCATGTCTGGAAGCCTGACAGACATGTGCCAGAAGACACGCCAACAGCAGGCTCGGGACCAATGAAAGGAAGAGAGGCGCCTAATTTGGCAAACCTATCCACCTGCTCATTTCCAAAAATTCCCATGTGACCTGGCACCCAAACTAGAAGCACATCCTTCAGAGAAGAAAGCTCTTCCAGTCTTTTTGAACATTCTAACACCAACCTGGAAGTGAAGATGCATGAACTCAGCGCCTTCAACGCAGCCTGGTTGTCCGAGCAGATACAAACACCTTTTAAGTTAGTGTTGCGTACCCTCTCAGAATCTCTGACCATATGGCACCAGTTAAAAGGAATCTTATTCTTTTCAAAAAGGAATTAATAGAAGTTTGAGGCCACCAACTTAATAAATTGTTTAAAAATTCTTAATTTCAAGTGAACTCTTCCTGTCTCTAATCGCACGTATACGTCGGGTGTTGAACGGGAAAGTTGTAAAAATATGATTTCAAAAATCTAATCTATATTGTTTCAACTAATTCTCAATACTTTACTTAATGAATTATTCACTTCTTTTCTTTACGATTTTTTTCGAATACGATGCCAGTATGTTAACTACATATTGTAAATAATTAATGATATTAACTATTTACATATAAAGATTTACAATTTTTATTTTGGAACCGTTCTTCCGGGATATTTCATTTAAGAAGTTTTTAGAGGAGGGAGGTGGATTATATTTTCCACCAAAGTACTATTTTAGTTTATTATACAATCCTAACATCTGAATAATATTACGAGGCATGTCCAGTAAGTAAGTGTACTGAATTTTCATAGGTTACAAAAATTTTTATTTGAACAAAAAAAATTACCTGGTTACATTACTACATATGTAAGCTATTTTTCGTCATAGTCACCATTCCTCTCCTCTCAATGCAGGTGGTGAACTGGGGGTATTAATTTTTTGATGCCTTCCTCGAAGTAGTTTCCCGCCAACCCCTTCGTCCACTTCTCCACCACCCCTTTCATCACCTCGTCGGTTGAAAACCTTTTTTCCACCCATGTGCAGCTTCAGGGAGGAAAAAGAGATAGTAATCTGAAGGTGCTAGGTCAGGGGAATGCGCGGAATGGTTTCAGGAAATCACATTTAAACGAGGCAAGCAGTTCCTTCGTGGCGTTGGCCGTGTGTGGTCAGGCAGATTCCCTTTATCAGCATGCCTCTCCTTTTGTTCTTGAATCGTCCTCCGCAATTTTTTTTAGGGAGGTCTCACAGTATCTTGCAGAGTTGATGGTCTCCCCTTGAGGCATATATTCAATTAAAATTATGCCTTGACAGTCTCAAAACACGGATGCCATGATTGTGGTTTTGAACTTTTTGGCGGAGGGTGAAGAGGTGTGACGCCACTGTTGAGACTGCCTTTTGGTTTCAGGTGTGTAGTGTGCAACCCAAGTTTCATCTCCAGTAATGATGGAGCGGAGAAATTCATCTCCATGGAGTTTGTAGCGTCTCAAAAACTCTTGCCCGACCTTGAATATTTCACACTTGGCGGGAGATTGGATTGACATTTTTCACGAAACGTATTGTCGCGTCGACAGTTCTCAACGTACTGACCTCGAACCGGTCTCGTTGCGGAGGGGAGGAATCAGGCTACACGACAGTTGTCGAAAACAAAATCCTTCCGGCCGTGAGAGCCTCAGTACACTTACTTACTGGACATGCCTCGTAGATTGATTCTTAACGTTGCTGCTACTCTGAGAGAAATTGGGAAAGACTTAAAAAAAAAAAAAAACAAAAAAAAAAATCAGTAATCTTGCTCTTCCGACTGGTGGATTTTGATTGAAAACTTCATGTCAGACGAAAACGGTGAAACTTAAACAAAATAATTGATTATGAGTTTCGTGTAATTTTTTCGTTTTTTACATGTCTTGTTCTCATATACTGACCTCAAAAAAAAATCATTGTTTTTTCGTACTCAGTGATCTCAAAACATGTGTTTTCATGTGAAAACATTCAATTTAGGAAATTTGATACGATCACAATAATGCCTTCTTCTCTTTCTTTCTGTTACTGCCGTTATCACAATTTTAATTCGTAAGTTTCCTTTGTGTATTTTTAAATATACGTATAGTTAGTTGCTCTTCACTTCATAGGTGGTGAAGAGCCGTGCATTGTACACCATCTTTAATGGTCTCGCATCAATGGTCAACAACATTTTCTTCGCCAAATTTTACAAATTGAATAAACCACTTTGCCCTACGAAAATCATTTCTCATAGGAAATATTCAATCAGGGTTTGCTTGTTCCCTAGTAATGCGCATGTCATTTAGAAGATTTTATTTTTCTGTCAAGTCTAGGCAAACAAACAAAACACGGTACTTACCTATTAACGCCACCGCAGCAGAAGTTTGGCGCCAATAAACAGCAATCTTGTTGTGCGCACGCGCACGCAGTTATCTTTTGGATTCCTTGTTGCCTTGGTTGTTTGCTGATTTTTGACGCCAATTTTTTTATTGCTACGAAAATGCGTATTTGTGATTTGCCAAAAACAGAACAAGATGCAATTTTATTTTTTTAGGAGCGAAATATTTTACCAAAAAAAAAAAAAAAAACGAAAATGTACCAATTACCATGACATGAAACTTTATTTTGGTAAACGTAAGTTTTGGAAATGTAATTTAAGACAGTGTGATCAGTAAGTGGGACTTAGAAAAGACAACTGGTTTGTGGGAAGGCAGAATTCCATTTTGTTCAGCTTTGAGATTCATATACTGGCTGTTGCGAGGAGTTGACGTCGATTAAATTTTGTGAAAAGCAACTTGATTTATCCGATAAAACTGTTATAGATTGGAACAATTACATGCGTGAATTATATGTCTTGGATATGGAGAATAAACTAAACAAGAAGGTAGGTGGACTAAATCTGTAAATGCAATCGCATTGTGGAAATTGATGAAAGTTTGTTTACTAAACGTAAAAATAATTGTGGTCGAGTATTACCCGAACAGTGGGTGTTTGGTGGTGTATGTAGTGAAACAAAAGATTCGTTTGTTGTCACTGTTCCTAATAGAACTGGCTCTACACCCTTCTTGATAAAATTATTGAAAACATTGCAGATAGTAGGCACAATACAATAAAGACAACAACATGGTCAATGACCGTCCGTGTTTTGTATGAAATTATCAAATTTACAAATTAAAGTTTTTTTGATTTGTTATATAATTAGTAAGATATTGAACATTTTTGTTCTCAATCAAAATTATTGTTCTGACATTACCATTTAAAAAGAGTTTTATTTAAAATTATTTCACTTGTTTTTTACCCCTGACTTTACTGTTTTTATTAATTATATTTACAAATTGTGATCAATTGTATTTATATATATATACATTTTTCCTCTCTCTCTTTTTCCTTTTAAACAAAAAATAAAAATTAATAACATAAATTTTTCTTTATTTACTGAGAAAGATTGAGGTAGTTAATACTTCAACTAGATACCGATACTCGACGGGCGTACGCCGCTTTACAATATCCTTCCAGCGCAACCCAATCTTTACCGTTCAAGTATTCTATTAACCTTTTTTTACAGACCGACGAGGATCCAAACCATACCCGGCGAATTTCGCCGTGTAAAATAGAATTACAAACTATTTTAGTTCATTATTATCATTATTTTTGTATTTTTATTTTTACAAAAGGTGTATTGTGTTATTTTGAAATTATTTGGAAATAAAGACTTTCTTCTTCTTCTTCTTCTAGTAGGCACAATTTATTCTGACAGTTGGAAAGGTTACCCAACAAATACAATAGAAATAGAAGGATTCCTACATGATAAAGTTAATCATAAATACAATTTTATTGATCCTGATACAGGTGTTCATACACAAACAGTTGAGAGAATGTGTGGGGCAGTGCTAAATGGAGAGGAACAAGAGACATAGGGGGACAGCGAGACATCATTTGGAATCTTATTTATATGGCGACAGCATCAGGTGAAAGAAAATAGAGAACTGTTTTGAATCTATGTTAAACTCTATATCGGCCCATTTTCCACCGAAATCCGATTGACTACTTTGTTTTTAAATAAAGTGTTTTGATTTTTTAAATAAAGTGTTTTATTTTATGATTTGTCGCAAAAATTTTAGTTGTAGATTGGCGGCACTTAATAACCGCCAAATCTGTAGCTGCGGTGGCGTTAATACGTAAAACTATACGCCTCAATTAGACTAGTTTTATTTGGTAATTTTTACTAAAATTGAAATTCATTCAAAGAAAATAAATTAAAATATGTTTATACGGCCAATGGCTAGAGAGAGAGGAGTCTTTAAAGAAAAAAACAATTTTTTGCTGCTCTGTGTTTCGGGTTACTATTGTGCCATTCTTCAGCAGCTGTTTATTTCAATTAATCTCAACGTTCTCGACGTACACTCCTGTCCTACCATAAAGAGCTCCTGACTGAAGATGGACACCAATGGTACCCGAAACATAGAGCAATAAAGAATTCTTTTTTTCCTTTAAAAACTCCTCTGGCCATACAAACATCTCATTAAAATAAAATAAACTTTTAAAACTTTAGGTCTAATTTGAATGAGTCACTTGAAATTTTGACAAGTGTCAGTCATTAAGTGACCTCGCGGGTCATGTCATAGGTTGTCGATCACTGGGTATAGACAATTGTCTTTTTTTTTTTTTTTTTTTTTTTTTTTTTTTAAGCATCAGAATATTCCAAGATGGTTTCAGTTAGTGTTTTTATGAATAAAGTAAAAAAAAAAATGTCGTCGTATTTCTTAATTATAAAAAAGGAGCTCTTTTAGTATCAGGATGCTACTGAACATGAATTATTTGAAATATAAGCAATGCAAGAAATAAGTCTCTTGAATAATTTTTAAAAATTAAGAAGTCGCTAGGCTTCTTCATTACTTCACATTTTGGCCTTACATTAGTTCTTCTGTTTTTTTTTTTTTTGAGCAATGACTTTTTAAATTTTTAACAATAAAGAATTATTGAATTATAAGCACAATCCTATTATTTTTTTTTTCGATTCAGATACGATGTTTGGATCTGTGTAGCGATTATCTTGAAATTTATATGAAGAGAGGAAGTAAATAATATTTTATAAAAACAATTTGAATAGTGTGTCTGTCCATCGGGCCAGGTCAGGTGAGGTGTGTTGTGTGATGCGCTCGTTGTGTTAAAGTAAAAAGCGGACAGTATTTCGTCTATTTTACATGGCATTCCTCAGTTTATCCCCACCATACAGCCTCGTTCTGCTTCTAGTTGTTGTGTTTTTTTCTTCATTTTTTTTCCTTTTTCTTTTTTTTTTTTACTCTTTTTATTATCCGTTATCTGAATCGATTAAAGGTAGCTGTAGGAGTGCCCGGAGGCAGGCCTGGAGCGCACTGTATCCCGCCTACATATCCCCGCCCTATCTCTTGTGATACATCTTCCCGCATCGACCACAACATGCATCCATCCAACATTATTATACAATGTGTTGTAAAATAACTTTCAAATAATATTTAAAACTATATACTATTATTAGGGGACCATTATTCATGTTGCCCCCTTCCACTGAAAGTCTTCCCCTTCACTTTATCCTTTTACTTTAAACAAAAATAATAAAAAAATTAAAAAAAATGTTATGTTTCGTCTCCTAAAACTTTTTGATAGATCGCTTGGATAACACTTACAGAGCAACCTGTCTCATGTTTTTTTTTTTGCAATTTTTATAGTAATCAGACCAAAATATAAAAGGCGTGGCATTAACTTTGGTTTTTATTTTTTTCAACATTATTTCTTTATATATATATTAAAATTAGCGGCTTTACGAAGCCATATTGCCTTTAGGAACTCAACTTGTAATATACTTACGCTCACAATCACTTTTGTATCCTATGACCTAGTTTACATATTTTTAGGAGTTTTTCTAGCCTTAATGAGATTATAAGCCAAGTGAAAACATTTCAGATCACTTTAAATCTTTTTTTTTAACATGTTGATCGCCACTCATCCAAATCTGGGCAATGTCTATGTTTGCAAGGAAGCCTCCATAATTGGATACATTTTTCTTCGTCCTGTTATCCAGGATTTTATTAGTAATTAACAATAATTTTATTTACGCATTTAATGGTATTAATATAATATGTAAGTACATATTTACATAGATATATGTTTTGAAACCTTATATCAGCATCAAACCAATTTCAGACACATCTACAGACAATAGAACATCCTACCCTCTATCCCCTCTATTATAACCCTGCAGCTAGCATGGCACGTTTACTCTCTTGTCCTCCTGTTTTACTTCAACAACAATAGATCTGTTAATAGATCTGGTGCGCTACCTTGGACACTTCAAAGATAAGCGACTCATATGGAACCTATGCACACAAACATGACTTGAAGGCAATGTGGCTAAACGTGCCAAACTTCTTTACAGATTTCTTCGAAGACGATCTAAATTATCTACGGAAATGAAAAGATTTATATAATGCTTCTTAAACCTATGTGGACTTACGGGACTGAAACTGTGGGGTTCAGCCAAATCTACAAACATACGAACTATATATATGGACAATCCAATCCAAACGACTTCGACAGATAGTTAACGCTCCCTAATATGTCATAAAAACCTCACTCTCCATACAGATCTCAACATCCATTTCGTACATCAACTTGCCTAGACAAAATATCTGAAATACCATACCGCTCTCTCTCATTGCTATAATCCATTTATACAGTCTCCGGTCTCTACTTACTATATCCCCTGACAATCCTCTTTGACCCCGAGATTTCCTTCAGAATTGATCAAGCATCACTACGACATTCCGTAGAGAGTGCTACGAGGGTAGTTTCTCTCCTCCTACTCTTCACATCAAGATATTAACACATCATATCCTATTTTACACTACTATGTATATTACAAATTTCTTAATAAAATTAATTTAAAAAAAAAAAGTTTTAAAAATATATTACTTTGCATGCGATTTATTGAAACAAATTCAAATTAAGCTAAGATGAATTGGGGCAATTATGGAAATATGTTTCGAGACTTTTTTACATTTTTCCTAGCTTCCTTCTTCAGATAAAACAGAATGTACATGTTGTTTATTTTTTTCACCCCGGATGTTTTACGATCTAGCAGGAAACACAACCCTATACTAGCTGGAAGATGAACGTGTTTTAAAGGAAGTAAAGTAATTCTTATTTTTTAAGGCGGGCTTTAAGCATCGATCAAAATGTCGGAGGGCGGATAACAAACAGACTTTACTATTTTCACTCATATTAATCACTCATTTCCTTTTTTTTTTTTTTTTTTGCTTTTGTGTATTTTAATTACCCAATAAAATTACATAAAATCGAAGGATTGCCGGTAAGATAAATATGATATTCCATTTAGATCTCAAGAAGGAATCCAAAATCCATGAACCCCAAGTGCAACATTTCCTCCCACCCCTGTTTTAGGCGATATCCTTTGAAAACTGCTCAAAGATTTTTCCTCTTAATATTTACATGCCAATCACATATACATAATCTTATTACTCTTATTTGAGTACCTATCTCATTTCTAGTTAAATGATGAAGAAAAAGATGAAAGAAAACCTCTTAATGGGAAATATAGTTTATCAGAATCTTTTTATTCACCAGTTTTTACCACTCTCTGAAAAATGGCTCAAAATATTTGTTTTAAAAACCAGGGATGTACGCAAAGCGAGCTGTAGGGACTCGTGAGTGCGCCGGATAACTTGTTTAAACATTTTTCAAATTTTTAAGTCCATGGTTCTTCTTGATTATTTTTAAATTAAAAAAATTCTTTTTAAAAAAAATATATTAAACGACAAATTTTTGTGGTAACTTAAGAATTTATTCGGCATTGTATTTAATGAAAATTCTGGCCTGAACACTGTAGTAATTTCGGAATACAGGTGTAGTCCCAAAAAACATTACATGATTCTCTAAAGAAACCGGAACTCCCATCCACTCTGTTCCTCTTAATGCAGAAAGCAATTGTCTTGGAAACGTGCCGTATCGTTTGATTATTTTTAAAATATAATTAAGCACACTTAAAGTTTTATGCTTAGTACAAAACACGCACAAACTTACGTAACCACTTGTAAGACTGAGAAAGGAATAATAGTAATAATTAAGGGAAGGGATTAGCTCAGTGGTAGCGCGCTGGACTAGTAACGCGGATATCACGGGTTCGAATCCAGCCGTGCTACCCTTAGATTTTCTCTTCCTAGGAGCCCCTACAGCTCACTGTCCGGTGATGGACAGTGTTGTCTGTAACGGGAGAACACTGTCCGGAGGCCGGCAGTGCATTGAGAAGGCTCCGGGCGCAAATGACCACAGATGTTGAGACGCCTTAAATAAAACTAAATAAAAAAAAAATAGTAATAATAACAATAATAGCAATAATAATGTTTATTCAGTAACAAAATACAGATCATTATAAAGCTTTACACAACCCTGCGGGCAAGAACATTTCAGTCCTTATTCCCTTTTTTAAAATCGAATCTGTCACATAATTTAGTGCACTTCTCAACATATCGCGAAACAATGCATCATTTGTTAGATACACAATGATGCTGAAATTAATAAAACAAATATTCTACTGAAGCTAATACTAAGAAAAGATGTGTGAAGAATTCTCTTCATGTGAAAACAATCATTGAATTCAACTGTGTTTTTATGGGCTGTCCGCCGCTATATTTTTACAGTTTCTCCCACTCCAGTCCGAGAGAGTGGTTGAACTTTTCTTTGCTCTAAAAATTGAGTAAAGTCGCGATTCCGTTTGATGAGATTTTGTTTCCGTGTCTGATGCGGTACCTATTGGCACTATAAACGGAATACGATAGTTTGAGCTTCTTGCAACTTTTCGTTTTTGTGATATTCTCTTAACACAGATATATATATATATATATATATAATTCTTACATAGAAATTTATACTTATATATTATAAATTCATTCCATGCAAGCTAAGAACTTACATAACCAAATTTTCTAATTAACAATTTCAATCCGATTAATATTTATTTTCTTTAGTGATCTTTATAAAGTATGTATTGGGTTGTTCAGGGTGATTAAGAGAAACATTGCACGATCCTATGGAACGGGTTATAAATAAATGGGGTTTTAACAATGCTCATCAGAAAATTGATCCCGTTACCTAATGATGCATACACATGCTTTTTCCTGCCAATTGTACCTTACGACCAAAGAAATACATCTCTAATGGTGGGGGCCAGTTCGAGCAAGATCTGTAATTAATGAGGAGTAAAATTTATAATAAAATAGTACTTTTCTTCTTATTCAATCAAAAAACCGTTATAATATCATTTTGAAATTTCTTATAGGAATCATGTTTTCATTCATAACTTGTAAAATATCGCTCAAAGAAAAAAACCAGTTCAAGTAAATTTTTCTTACAAAAAATAGAGGAATCTATTTCTTAAATAAAAACCACACCTCCCCATTTGAAAAAATGAAGTTGGTCCTGTATCTCGCTTCTGGAAGCACCAAAACAAATTTGCAAATTAAATTTGGATTTCTAACAAAAAACTACGGGGACACGTATTTTTTAGTTTTTTTTCTAGCTATCTTAGTTTCGAGAAAAAGTCGTTATCCATATACCTTGGGACACCCTATATATATAATATTCTTACATACAAATTATACTTATATATTATAAATTCATTCCATGCAAGCTAAAAACTTACATAACCCTTTAAAGCATATTAGTAATTAAATTATAACAAATAACATATGACTAAAAATCATATTATTATACATTACATTCTTATCTATGAAACAATCTGAAACTAGTACTTATAATTCAAGGATTCTCGCCCTTTCAATCAATCGAAATCAAAATATATGTACATAACTCAATGAATATGATCAAAAATAAATATTATATTGACCTTTTAATAGAGAAGAAAGCAGCAATACATATAGTACCTTTTACATAATATGATAATAATCCAAACTGGTACTTATAATTCAGGATTCTTGCCCTTTCAATCAATCGAAATCAAAATATATGTACATACATATACGTAGATATAAATTTACAGACAGACCATACGCTAAAAACATATTTTCTTTGGTATTCAATTGGCGCCAAAACATGTATTTCCGGTGAGAACTCAATTTATAATGTGATCTCGCATGATCGCAATACTTCCGCTAAGTATGCGAGTAAGAGAAGGTAAACATAGATTGATGGACCCTTTTCGAGAAAATTTCAAAAAAAAAAACCGGAAACCTCGTTCTTCACGTATACGAGGTGTGTTCAAAAGTAACGGGAATTTTGAAATTTGCGGTTATTATTCGTCGATTGGTACGATTTTTTTTCGTTTGTTTGTGTGGTAAACATGTCTTAAAATGTATCTATACATTTTGAGCTATATTGAATGTTTAGTCTTTTGTCAGCTGTTAAAAAGGATAACACGTGTTTTGTTACAGTCGGCGATTTTTCATTTGTATAAATATCATGGATCAGAGAATTTACATTAAATTTTGCTATAAAAATGGAATAAAGTGCAACTAAGTTTTAGAAATGTTTTAAATATTGCTTTTGGTGAATCCAGTATGAGTAAAACGAATGGTTTACGAATAGTATAAGCGTTTTCAAGATGGCCATGAAGAGTTGAAGATGACAAGCGTTACGGGTTGTCCTAGCACATCAACAACCGATGAAAACATGGAACAAGTGAAAGATGAAAGAAATGATTATGAACGATCGCCGAATCACAATTAGAGAAGTTGCTGAAAGATGGTGGCTTATCAATTGGCTCATGCCATGCAATTTTTTCATCTGTTTTGGGTATGACACGTGTTGCAGCAAAATTTTGTTCCAAAAATGTTGAATTTCGAACAAAAAACAGCGGCGAATAGAGGTTGCTCAGGAATCGCTAAATCAAGACAACAACGATGTAGAACTATTGAAGCGTGTCATAACAGGTGATGAAACATGGGTTTATGGATATGATATGGAAACTAAGGCTCAATCGTCCCAGTGAAGGCATTCTGGATCGCCAAGACCGAAAAAAGCTCGACAAGTTTGGTCAAATGTGAAGATTATGCTCACGGTGTTCTTCGATTTTAATGGCATAGTACACCATGAGTTTTGCCACAAGGTCAAACGATCAATAAGCAATACTACTTGCAAGTTCAACGCCGTTTGCGCGAAGCAGTCCGAAGAAAGCGTCCGGATTTGTGGCAAATTAATTCATGGCTTTTGTATCACGATAATGCACCTGCTCACACACATCGTTGCTTGTTCGTGAATTTTTGGCAAAAAAAAAAAAAAACAAAAAAAAACAGCACTGTAAAATGATGCCTCAGCATCCATATTCGCCAGACATGGCCCCATGTAACTTTTTTTTGTTCCTCCCAAAAAAAAGGACCGTCATTTTTCAAGCATAGATGAGAATTAAAAGTGTATCGCTGAAAGAGCTCAAAGCTATCCCAAAGATCGAATTCCAGAAGTGTTTTTGGGGATTGGAAGAAGCGCTGGCATAAGTGGAGACTATTTTGGAGGGGGTAACATTGATGTATGTCGAATAAATAAAATCTTTAAAAAAAAAAATGAAAATTTCCGTTATTTTTTTGAACACACCTCGTATGTCGTCTAATCATATCACGAAATTACCTTTGCCTTTTTGATTAACTCAAAAGAAAACTGTGTTTTAATGTTTTAAACCAAGATTTTTTTTTTTTAATATTGAAATAATTCCATTAGATTTTTTGTGTTATTTCTGTTAACAATATCCGTCCTCAAGAGCCTACACTGGTTTTTAATAAGAGGTTGTTCTGGATAAGCAAAATAAAAATAAAAAAAAGGTGGCTGGATACAGATCCAGTGTGGTGACGTGGTGTACTGCACGAACTCGCTCTGATGTTCTTATATAAATTTTATTTTTTTTTTTGTTCCTATTTATTTGTAATAGCAGTAAAGCGAAGTGAACAAAGTGGAATAGAAAAAGCATTAGATTCTAACATGACAAAATCTAATATGTGATTTGTCACTGTGTTTGGTTTGGTGTCGAGTGTTTACATAGATTTCTGTTATTCCAAGGAGGTCTCTATTCTGATTTTTTTTCCTTACACTCCTTCATATTATATGGAAAGTTAAAAAGAGAGAGAAAAAAAACGGAATATAAAAGAATCCTTTTTTATTGTTCCTAATGGGAAAATATGCTGAGTACGTAGGAGTTATATTGGATGCTTGTTATTATTATTATTTGTGGTTTAGTGATGAAATAGGTTCTATGTAGCTAAATGAGATTTTACTTTTGTTACAGGTCGAACTGCTTGAGGAGTGTGTTTGATCAAGGCAGAGCTTGAGGGCTGTGCAAACAGGATGTACGTTTAAAAAAGAAGACGTGCCGAGACACAACTCTGCTGTGCCTCCTACAAAATTTTATTTAAGTCATCAAAAAGAAAAAAAAAAAAACAAGAAGAAAAGGAAATATCAGGATTATAAAAAGTGCAAGGCGCAATTTAGGATGTGCCTTGAAAGATCAACAACAACAGATATGTCCGATAAAGAATGGAGAGGTTATAGTAAATTAGAGCATATAATTAGATTAATATTCTCACCAATTATCCATATGGAACGTATAACAATAAAAAGGACTGTATATTTAATAACAGCGCTTGTAGCATTTGCGCTTGGTCTTAGTTTAGGTTTATTAATACCAGTATATATTATGCCGGTTAATATAGCGAAAAATGTGTCAACAATAATACGTTCAGTAAGGCCGATTTCTTCTGCGTCACAACGTTTTGATACAGTAAGTTTTGTTACAGAATCAACGACAATAAGTACACAACAGTTGAGGCCAAAAGATACAAATCTTGTTATAGATGGTATATATTGGAATGATGAAATTGAAGCCGCTTTACCAACTGGTTATGGTGAACCGGAAGCGGAAAGATGGAGAAGATTTGTTAAAAATAATCCAGTTGTAAAAATTGAAGAAGGCTGTGGAAGAATGCAAAATCGTTTGCTTACATTTGAAGATGGTACACGTGCTTGTTGTAGATATAGGCAAAATACTGATCAAATACAAGGTGAATTGTTCAGCTTTTATTTAGGACGTTTATTAGGTTTGAATAATTTAGCACCATCAGCTTTAGGTGTGGTACACAGTAGAGATCCGGTATGGACAAAGGTTAGAGCACAGATATCTTTAGCCCAATGGGCTGAGGAAAGACCAGTAGTGCTTACAAAATATATTGACCATCTCCAGCCAGCGCAGATACCACGTTCATTGAGAAGTTCAAATAGAAAATTACATCCACCAGATGTTAATCACAATGATAAAATAAAATCAGTAGAATTGGCTCAATGGTCGGATTTAATTGTATTCGATTATTTAACAGCAAATTTAGATAGAATTGTAAATAATTTATATAATTTACAATGGAATCCTGGCATGATGGACGCACCGGCGCATAATTTAGCTAAATGTTCAAAATCAAATTTATTAGTATTTTTAGATAATGAAAGTGGTTTATTACATGGTTATAGATTGTTGGATAAATATGAATCTTATCATAGTGTATTGTTGAACGCTTTGTGCGTATTTCGGCGTTCAACAATTGAAGCAATTGAACGTTTACGTCGTGAACAAAATCTTGCTAATCTATTAGAAAGATCATTAAATGCTGAAGGTGATTTTGTACCAGGATTACCAGAGAAAAGTTTAAAAATATTAAATGATCGTATTAATCGAGTACATGATCAAGTTGAATGGTGTCGTAAACAATATTCTTAGATTTTTTTTTTTTTAAATTGTTAGGGGTCCACTCCTTTACAAATCAACCAGTACACAAACTTTTTATGATAAATATCAAAAGATTTTTTGAGTCGGGGAAAAAGGAATATGAATCTGCTGGATTTATCTCAGTCCATTTTTAATCGTAGTCAGTTTAATTCCCCCCAGACTATATTTGAGAAGGAACCTTTTGGTGGAAAATAAATGATATCACCCGTCTTATTGTTGCCATAGAATTGGTCTAATTTTTGGAAAGTTTGTACTTTAGAAAAATATTCTTCTGCCACAGCTTAATAATCTAACAATTGTTATCTATGAGTAAAGTATATTTTTACGTTCTTATCAGGTGTGATAATCACAGCATCTATCCTATATGGCAGTGTAGGAACATAATTGTTGCATTTATGCAATTGTATGTTTATCTTTATTAGAATTGAAATTTAAAATCATTTTTATTTATAGTTTTGCCTTTGAGCGATTTGTGGAAATTGAAGTTTTTATATCTGGACTAAATGGGCGGGCTCTGATTCCATATCAGAAGGTTGCGTGTTCATATCACGTCGTGGTCATCAATTATTTAGCGTTTTTTTTTATAAACAGGGTTTTTATTCACTAAATAAAATATTTGTTCCAGTACCGGGAATCGAACCCGAGCCTCCTGGGTGAAAGCCAGGTTATCCTAACCACTAGACCATACCGGACAACAGTCGGGGTCACCAATTATTTAGTGTTTCTTTTCTATACAGGGTTTTCATTTACTAAATAAAATATACAGTTTATTACCTTTCCTACTTTACTTTTATCAGACTTACAAATCACTGGAAAATTTATCACACAGAATAAGCGACTAACACCTAATACTGTAGTAAAAAAAATTGAATCTTATTCCTATTCTATTTAATAACTTACTAATTTCCTTGTACCTTCCTTCTATCTTGTTTCGATAAAAATGCACATAATCGATTTATAGAGGATTAATCAACCAAAAGGAAAAGGCAAAACTATAAATAAAAATTATTTTAAAATTTAAATTCTAATAAAGATAAAATTGCAATTGCACAAATACAAAAATTTATGTTCCTAAAGCAGTAATGATTGCAAAAAAAAATAACCTTGACGCGAATTAATGTCCATTTTAAAAGCCAATATAACGAAAATTAAATTACAATCAATATTGTTTAACTTGAACATAAAGTTATTTATAATCTTTCAAAAGGTAACCAACCTCCCCCAAGACCTAAAAATGTCTTGTTTGGCGGTGATTTTTTATTGGCGTGAGCAAAGCATGCCGTCGTTTCAATACTTGTTTAGTTCTTGTTTTCGCTACCTAGGTGCGCTACTAATTGTAGCTCCACACTTTTTTTTTCACGATGCTGGACCAACACCGTCTTTGTACTTTCACAGATGAATCGAACCCAGAATTCTTACACCAAAAACGCAAATGCACTAGCCGTCACAGACTTTATATTTCCTAATATTTTTTAATATTAAACACAAAACATTTGTGAAAGAAATTTTTTTGAAGCAAATCGTGTACTTACTTATTAAAAAAAAAATAGGTTTTACAAAAAAATTATTTTCCTAATTAAATTAGTGGGATTGCGCTATACTCCTAGGGGAACTCATTTCATCCATGTTTGGTTTGATATTTAAAATTATAACGTAAATATTTTTTTGGGGGGGATCTAAAAACGTGAACGATTATTTCGTTTTTTTTAATGAATAATTTTTTTTTGAAAAATCTCATTCCGCACAAGTAAAATAATATGTACCGTATTAATTTTTTTTTGTTTCTACCTTTTACATCAAAATCTTCTGAAACTCACCACCAAACCAATAATCCAAAATTTTTTTGATAACATCAAGATTTAAATAGTATGATTCTTCTGATTTCTTTCCCCCAAAAAAACTGTACGACCCTGGTGCTCTCTCTCTGGTGACGGCTAAAATAGTATCTGATTTCAACAGTTTATTCATTTTATTAATTTTATTTTTAATACGAAGTGTTTAAAAAAAATGTAAACTAGATATTCAAACCAAGTATTCAGTTGACCGAAAAAAAGCCCAAGAAATTAGGAAATGTTGCTATTTTTTTTTGCCGCCGCGACGGTTAAAAAGGTTTTAGTATGTGGTATACCTAAATTTAAGAACTTTTTGTTTGATTCAAAGCGGCTAGAAAACCACGACAACATATTGTGGATAAGTAACTACCCAGCTCACGTAATCCTGTTAATACATCTTTCACTTAGTTTTACAATTCATTTTAAATAATTTTAATTATTGTAAAAAAAATAAATAATAATAATAATTTTTAACAGATTATCGGAAATGCTTTTATAACTCTTGATTAATTCAGTTATCATTCGCTCTCGCTTGTATTGTCTAGTAAATATGTAGAACCATTTCTTTTTTAATTTTTTTTTGGATCCATTTCAGCAAAGATACAAATCAAATATCAATCATTCTTACATTTATGCGATCACCTTTTACCCCCGTGAAATCACTTTAAAAGTGGTTGGATAATTGGTAAATTTTTAAATAACTTCACTAAATGTCAGATATTATCATCATACAAGGCCATTCTATTCAGTTTATAGAATTAATTGACAATGTTGGACACTATATTTGAGGATTTCCTCTTCTTACGCTGGTTCTCTTTCTTTTTCCTGATAAGATTCAGTGTTTGCCAATCTTCAGTCACACACGTACGTGTAAAATAATGCAATCAACAAACACTACTGTTAACAATACGTCTGTAGATTGATTGTTGAATCTTAAAACCGCTTCTGATTAAAAAAATAGCAAATAAAATGATTTTTTTTTGTCCTTTCCTTTTGGTATTCGGCTAAGTAAGCACAATCCAGTGCAAATTTTGAAAAAAAATTGAATTTGTTATCCATCTCGAAATCTGCTTATTATGTTAGTAGATAATTTCATTTCTACTTTCGTTCGTACAAAACTCCTAAAACATTATAAATTACTATCATCTCTTATGAAATCCTAATCTAATACATTATAATTGGAAAAGTTTGAAAACTTTTAGAAAATTTAATTCGATATAATGCATATTATGTCCCTTCATATTTGTTGATATTAGCCACGTTTATATACTCTTTAAAAAATGTTTAAACTCAGCTGATTGATGTTAATAATTAATTGTCGACCGTGTGATTATAATTATTGCAGAAAATTACGTGGAGCGGTCAATAAAAATACACATTTTTAAAGATTATCCGACGTTTCGACCAAATTTATTGCCTTTTTCAGGGATCTTTACAAGAAAAAAAAAAAAAAAGAAATAATAAAGAATACTATTAAGAAAAATATTAAATACCCCTCAGGCGCAACAGCCCATTAAGGGCCACGGCTTACCAGACGGCGATTTGAATAGGGGGGACATGTGGTAAGTACGCCGCAGTTCCCACGCCGTTTAGTTCCGTCCTTCGCTACCTAGGGCGCTACTAACTGTAGCTTTCCACTTTTCATCACGATGCTGGGTTAACACCGACTTTGCCCTCACGGGAATCGAACCCTGAATTTTAGCACGAAAGGCGAGTGCGCTAGTAGCCGCTAGACCAACGCTTGAGGACAAAATATTAAATAACATTAGAAAATTAACAGGGATTACACATAATTTTCCATAGTAAA
This sequence comes from Triatoma infestans, assembly GCA_011037195.1. Lineage (NCBI taxonomy): Eukaryota > Metazoa > Arthropoda > Insecta > Hemiptera > Reduviidae > Triatoma > Triatoma infestans. Next base: position 157,907 of record JAAEAF010009386.1, read on the forward strand.
AACACAATAAACAAAAAAATAAAAAAAAAAAACAAACAAAACTTTCTTAATGATAAATTTAATTATTTTGGCAAGGAAATCTGAAAATAAGTTCCATGATTGTTAAATACAGAGGAAAATAAGAGAAAGTTAAAAAAAAAAAATTGTATCATAAATTTGGAATCATTTTTATTACTTATATTATGATATCTTTGTAAAAATCAATCGTCACGTGTTGGTCAAATGGTTAGCGCGGTTCGATCCTGTGAGGGCAAAGACGGTGTTAACCCAGCATCGTGAAAAAAATGGGAAGCTACAGTTAGTAGCGCCCTAGGTAGCAAAGGCCGGAACTAAACGGCGTGGGAACTGCAGCGTGCTTACAACACCTCTCCCAATAGAATTCGCCGTCTGTGAAGCCTTGGCCTTTCATGAGCTGTTGCGCTATTGGTTTTTAATTTTTTTCTGAATATTTATTATTTTCCTTAATATT
>JAAEAF010009387.1:0-41201 GCA_011037195.1 Triatoma infestans
GAGTAAGAGAAGAGAAACAAACCCAACCACTCTCTCGGAATGGAGTGGAAGAAACTGTATTTTACATCAACCAAAGAGAGTAAGAGTAGAGAAACAAACCCAACCACTCTCTCGGACTGGAGTGGGAGAAATTGTATAAATACAGCGACGGACAGTCCAGTCCGAGAGAGTGGTTGGGTTTGTTTTCTCTTCTCTTACTCTCTTTAGTTACTGTTATATTTAGATTCCCCCATATAATAATTGAACACAACTAAACAGCTAGTAAGAATTATATATATATATATATATATATTTAATTTAAGGCGCGTCATCATCTATGGTCACTGGCACCGGAACCTTCTCAGTGCACTGCCAGCCTCCCGACAGTGTTCTCTCGTTACAAGTGGTGGGTTTGTTTTCTCTCTCTTACTCTCTTTCGTTTGCGGTACATTTAGATTCCCCCATATAATAATTGAACACAACTAAACAGCTAGTAAGAATTATATATATATATATATATATATTTAATTTAAGGCGCGTCATCATCTATGGTCACTGGCACCGGAACCTTCTCAGTGCACTGCCAGCCTCCCGACAGTGTTCTCTCGTTACAAACAACACTGTCCATCACCGGACTGTAAGCTGCAGTGGATCCGCGGAAGAAAAATCTAAGGGTAGCAGAGCTAGACTCGAATCCGGGACTTCCGCGTGGAAGTCCAATATGCTAGCCACTATTCCCTTCCCTAATTATATATTTGTGGAGGATGTGAGAAGGAAACAGAATTATCGAGGTGATTTAGGAGCGTGGAGAAATAAACTAGTTAGATGTGCTGAACACCACTGTATAATGGAAAAGAAACACATACTGCAAGGACTTTACGTTAACTAGAAGTTAGGTAGCAAGAGAATAAAGTGAGAGACAGACTGGCTGAGTATTAGAAAGTAAGTAGAATGATGTTGTCTGACTGGTGTCAATAACTGTTCTAAGACTGTTCTTAGTTATGGCTAGCTCGCCTCTCTTTTACATAAAATTCTCCCTCCCTAGTTTGGCCTAGTTGTAACTAATAATTCAGATCCCATTGATTCGGATCTTTGGTTCTCCGAATCCTTACGAATCATAATGATTCTAAAGATTCGGGTGTTACATATTATAACAGAATGTTACATACCAGATATATTTACTTGCATTGTTAAATCTGCATCGTTTCAATTTCCTCGGATATGCTCTTAGAGCGCTTATTGTTTAGCTCTTTATGATATTAGGAAGTGGAAATAATAATTTTAATGTTTTCCAAAAATTCTTTGATGTAATATAGATTTCTGTTGTGGTGGTTGGTTCCGCAAAGCTGGAAGGCATCAGAGACATTTTCCTTGATAGCCTGCTTTATTTTGTGATCATCAACCGGTTTCGAGCGTTCCTGAAGATGGGCGAACGCCCGAAACCGGTCTATGACCACAAAATGAAGCAGGCTATCACGGAAAATGTCTCTGGTATAGATTTTAATAAAATATTGCATATTTTATCTCTTAGATAAATTAATCTATTCTGTTTGTATTATTTTGTTTCAGGTAAGTGTCTTTGTTTCAGTCAAGTATTGGGCAAAACTGTAAGTTTTAATAACATTAAAACTCCAATAACTTTAAAAACTGTAATAACTTTTAATATATTAGTATATTTTTTTTTTTTTTTGGTAATTAGCAGCTGTCAATTAGTTTTAATCCCCTTAAACTGGGATTACTGGAGAAAGTGGGGGGGGGATTTGTTCATTTTTTTGGTGGAGGTTTTGTTTAATAAAGTAATAAATAACAGACTTTGATATATAATCTTCTGAATCTTCCGTTTTTTCATCATACGTAACATAACGCTATTATTCTTGAATCTGTTTTATCTTACAGGCATACTCTTTGGCTGGTGTCTGTTGTAAAAGCACCTGATTCCGCTACCCTTGAGAAAGAACATTTTTTAATTGCTCCATTTTTAATTGCGTCGTTATTATGCTATTACTTCGTGTGAGATCCGACAATCTGCAATTATTTTCAAATACAGTACAATTATTATAATTGTTACTAATCACACACGAAAAGACCTTTCACTTTTGTTTAAAGCCTTTTTCCTTGAAAATTTGATTTTTGGAGAATTCTGGGGGGAGGGGGAGGGAGGGAGCATCTACGTTAAGCTTTCCTATAAAGAGCCACTTTAATGCGATGTACGTTTTTGGCATCTTTATAATAAATAGGAGGGTGTATTAAAAGCATTGCTAGAATACCATGTTTTAAAGAAATCAGTATATAGAAGGGATTTCATAGGTTTTTGGCATGTTCTTGAAAACTGCTCTAACGATTATTTTTTAAAAGTTGGAATACCTACTGAAAAGTTATAAACCTATCACTTTTATCTGATGTATCTCTTAGTTGGCTGATCGGCCGGGGGTATCATAAGAAAAATACTAAAAAAATTTTTTAAGTGTTTTTTATTAATGGCCCGACGTTTCGACAAACATTGTTTGTCTTCTTCAGGGGCTATCTTGTAAATACAGAATTTGTGTGCTCTATTACATGTTCAATTATGACTATGGTCCTATATAGTGTACTAACCAGTGAAAGGTTGGGAAAGGAACCAACCTTTCACAACCTTTCACTGTTAGTACACTCATAGACCACAGTCATAATTATTGACCCCCGGCCGATCAGCCAACTAAGAGATACATCAGATCATTTCTAACGGCCAACAACTTCTACAATTGGATATATCACTTTTATTAGAAACAGAGATAAACAAGTATAAACCTCCCCCTTTATTTATTTGTAATGATGCAAACCAACTAAACATTTACTAGAAAATGTATTAATTGCATGCTTATGAGGGAAGGGAGAATAGCTAAGTGGTTAGCGTTCTGGACTCCCACGCGGAGGACCCGGGTTCAAGTGCAGCTGTGCTACCCTTAGATTTTTTTTCTTACTAGGGCCCTCTACAGCTCACTGTGGCAGGCAGTGTTGTCTGTAATGAGAGAACACTGTCCGGAGGCCGGGAGTGCACTGAGGAGGTTCCAGGCGTCAATGACCATAAATGTTGACGCGCCTTAAATTTAAAAAAAAAACAATTGCACACTTATGACTGTTTCATGTCAGATTTTTTGCTTTCTCTTACTGCTGATTAAGTTTCCGAAGAAGTGACTTTTTAGAAATTTGTCTGTATGTCTTTCTATCTGCGCTTTATGATCAGATTAACTAAAAAAGTGAAAAATCGTGGAAAATACAAACTTTATATTCATGTTTAAGTTCTATCCGGGTCCCGACAATAAGATTTCAGGTCAAAATTCCTCAACCGGAAATACCACTTTACTGAATGTTTTGTTTCTTTTACTTTTTTACGATTTTCTCGAAAATAGTTCAAACGATTTTCTTTAAAGTTGGTATGTCAACTAAACATATAAAGAGCTACAACTTTCATTTGAAACATTTTTCTGGGAAAATTCATTATAGGGTGGTTTTAGGGGTGGATTAAAGTTAGGTTTTCCTCTAAAGTGTCATTTCCGAATTATATATGATCTTATCACATAATATAATATATAATATTAATAAGAATCGAATATGTTCCCAAAATTTCGAATATGAAGAAAATCGGTTGACCGGAAGTGTCTCTTTATTGAACGGCTTTTTCAGTTTTCTGCGATTTTCTCGATAATGATATTAACATATTAAATATATCTATAAATTTTGTGTAAAACCATTTTTTGGAATTAGCAGATTTTTAAAGGGGGGGGAGTTCTGGGGAAGCCGGAGGAAGGTAATGTTTCCCTCAAATGACGTTTATTTAGTTTCTTCTAGCCATACATACAATATTGAGGACATTCTTCTCGTATACCCCTTTTTCTCTTAGTACTGAAGGGGATCTTTAAAGACCGTACCTACCCTCTTGGGGTTTACCGGTTCCCCGTTGCAAGCAACGGGATCATTTAACAAAAAGGGGATGTTACTACCATGGAAGGGCTTTTTTTAGCAATATCCGACCATAGCAGAAGTGCCGAAACATCCCCATTTAAGGGCAGATATGCTCAACGAGCGCGCAGAGTGATCCCACTTAGTGGTCACATTCCACTCCCAGAAGCTAGAGAAGGCACTCGCTAGCAGGCTCTGGTAAACCGCGCACACCCAACAAATACGCTTCCAGCTGGTACCGGGATTTTGTTTATATTGCGAGTCTCCTCCCGCTCAACTCATGACCTTGGTCATTGGAGCTATTGATTAAAACACAGCCACTACGAATCCTACCTCAATTAAAAGCAATTGGCTCGAAAACTGGCTTACACCTGTAGTTCAGTATTTCAACTCTAACGAGCTAGCTTGACTGATCTTACGCCCGATGGATCTACATATTCCATCTATTGATTCCTGTCCATTGCCTCAAGTACAGGTAACTTACAGGCAACCCTGCAAGGGGAAAAGATTGGATGAGGGATTCCCTAACCTGGAGAGCCAGAGGCTGATTGCACCCCGAAGGGTGGGCGATGGTCACGCCACATACCCACACCCTAAATATTGAGGACAGTCGAAATTCTAAATTTGGTGTAATCTTGTCATAATTACTATGTAAATTGTAATAAGAGAAAGTTTTGTGTGTGTGTGTGTATGTGTGTCACATCGCAGTTTTTTTATTTTATTTTGTGTGGTTCTTTGGTTACTTTCAAAAATAATAAATTCAAATCTTGTAAAAATGTTAGTAATTAAACAAATTCTACTCGCATTCCAATTTTTTAATAATAAATATAATCTATTTTATTCGAGATAATTGTTAATAAACCAGCCTCATGAGTCCAGGGCTATATTTAAAAAAAAAAAAAAAAAAATCTGTTTTCATAACATGTGTGGACAACATTTTTTCTGATAAAATTAGGAGGGTTATAAAATATATATATTTTTTTTTGAAAATTACATTTTATCCTCAACTTAAAGGGGAGGAGGGTCGCATTTCTGTTTTATTAAACGAGGGTCATTCAATAAGTAACGAGACAAATCACTGTAGCACAGAAACGGTTTGTTTAATCAATATAATAGTTTCAGTGCGTCAAGTTGGTATCCTTGTATTTAGTTTTGCATTCAGCTGACCAAGAATGTTTGGTAAGCATAACCTCAAATGTATTTAGTTAACAATGGCGAGTCCGCTCGAGCAATGCACGTTTTGGAAGAACAACGCTCATTGATTAGATTTTTAGTTGCAGTGGATATCAACGATAATGAAATTCACGAAAGAAAGTTGACAATGTACAGGAATAATTGTTTGAACCATTCGAACGTTTACAAATGGGTAGAATAGTTAAAGTGGCCCCGTGTAAGTGTCTGTGACGAGCAACGAAATGGACGACGACCGGTTTTGAAGATTCAACTTCCTCCGTCAAATCTCGCATTAATGCGTTAATTCAAGACAATAGGGGTATTACTGTTGAACTGTGATAGCTGAAGAAGTACATGCAATTGTTGTAACTGTCCATAACATTATTCAGAATAAGTTGCAGTACAAGAAAACTTTTGCTAGATGGGTTTTCCTCCAAGACAACTTATAGACGCCCACCAAAGAAAGTCCCGCCCATAGGCCCGACCTCGCTCCATCGGACTTCCATTTGTTTGGACCCCTTAAAGAGGCTCTACGTGGGAAATATTTTCAATCCAATGAAAAAGTTAAAAAGCAATTTTATGCCAGAGGCATATACAAAATAGAAGAACGATGGGACAAGTGTATAAATAAATGTTGCTGGGGACTATGTTGAAATGAAAAGTTCTGGATCGATAAATCGTTTTTTGAGCTACAGCAATTTATCTCGTTACTTATTGAATGATCCTCAAATAAATATTTTACGTAAATCTATCCTCTTTTTTTTTTTTACGAAAAAATTATTTTAAATATCTCTAAATTGTATTTCAGTACCATATACGGTTCCCTCAATATTAGGGACAATTAAAACATTTAGTAAAAGTTCTAATTTTGAAGAAAGTTTGTAATTAGAACATATGCAATAATTGCATTAAGAAACTAAGTCGTGTGTATGTAATTCTGTGATTCAGGATTAATTACATAATAATTTTTGTTTAGTCACTTTAAAAACATTTATCAGTAGTGGTTTTGTAATAGTAACTAGTTTATAGCATTTTTTAAGCACATAACAACAAATTAATATTTACTTAACAATGATAAGTAGTTTTCCTTGATCCATAGTAAAAAGTCAATATTGTACAATTTACTGTGACCTCCAAGGTTTACCTTCCGTTATATATTATTGTGGAAATACATAAATAGTTACTCAGCAATAAAAGGTCACCATTTATAGAATCAGCTGACACCATGAATACGCTTATTCTTAGAAATTTATTGATACTATTTTCTGCATATAATATTAGATTTAATTCATGTTTATGACATAACACTTTTGACTTTTCATATTTCGATAATGCACATCGTATTTTCTTTTATCATTTGTCTGTGTAATTATTATGATCGTGTCAACTTTTCGATTTTATGTTTTCACCGGAAGTATATGTAAACAAAATATTTCAGACAACAATAGAAATCACAGAAAGATCAAACTTCTGATTCACGAAGAGATCAGTCAAATTCATCAACCTGAAATACGACTTGACCTCATAGCTATTTTTTTTTAACTGATAGTCTTGACCTCATAGCTATTTTTTTTTTGTTTCACTGCGAACATTATCTACCCACATAAATGCCTATATTTTATTTGAAACATATATTATCTAAGCAAATATAATTTTTGAGTTGTTAGATGGGTGCAAAAAGTAAAGCTTTCAAGTAAAATTACCATTACTATATTAAAGTGTATTACAAGCTTTACTAGTTTTTCCCCAAATGTGAAGAAAATCGATTCGAAAATGCGACTTTTGAGAAAAAAAAGGTTTTCGATTTTTTTTTTTTTTGGAATTTTCTCGAGAACGGCTTCAAACGACTTTCCTTATACTTGGAAACATTTTATTTCTTCCCAGATATAAATCTACGTCTCACTTTGATTTTGAAAAATTCTTCCGGAAAAAAGTGATTTTTAGTGATTTTTAAGGAATCTGTGACGTTATATTCTTCTACTTAGTCTTGACCTCATCTACTCTGCGGTGTAGAGGTTTTACAAAATGGAGCGCCATCTGTCTTTATCTAGTGACAATTTTTTTGGACTCTGCCCATTCTAGTCCTCGTCTGTTGGATTCCTCTTTTAACATTATCCAACCTGCTTATCCTACTTCTTCCATTGGATCGCGTGCCAGAAATCCTAGCTTCCATCGCCTTCCCAAGAAACCGATCTTCCTCCTTCCTGCTTCCGTGGCCGAACGACCTGAGCTACGCTTTCTCAATTAATTGATCGTGCGGTTTGCATTATGTGGTTCTGATTACAGTGTTTCTGACACGGTGTCTTCTTGTCTTACCCTCAACTTTCCGAAGAAATCTGCAGGTCTGTAGCCTGCTGGCAGCTAAGATTAATGGACCATGATTCGCCTCCGTAGGTAAGCGGAGCACTACCATTTTTGTGTCCTTGGGCCCCACATCTCTCTTGCTGAGAAATTTTCTGTTGATAGCGGAAAACTATCTCCCCATAGCGGCTACTCTAGCATTAATTTTTCCTTTAACCTTCCGCTCTCACTAATCGTCACTCCTAGGCGTAAATTAAAAGAAACAAGAATAGCAAAATCGTGACGTTATAGTTTACCAGTTATTTGAGGTTGTGTGTGTGTGTGTGTGTGTGTGTGTGTGTGTGTGTGTGTGTGTCACACTAGATTTTTGCATTCAAAGAATAAGATGTTATGGGCAGGGATATGACATTGTGAGAGGATTTTGAAGAGAGAACAAGTCCCCTACTTAAAGGTCTAGAATGGTCGCTGGCCCGGACAAACGGCTTGACCACAGCCTACGGTTTTGCAACATCCTCCTGGCAAGGTTTGGATTTACCATGCCATTCAGATGAAACAGGCATACCATACCCAATATGGGCAGAGACAAATAGGAAATATGCTTTACTTTCTATCTTAATCTATCAATTTAAAATTAACAATTAGCAACATGTGACACATTGCTGTCTCGAAACCGACAAAAGGAAATTGACGATCCACAGATGAGAATCCACAAAATGATCTTATTTTGGTAAATTTTATTTACATAATGAGGAAAATTTGAATGGAAGTTTGAAAAACAAATACTATATAAACCAAGACATTTGATTGTATAATACGTATATTACATTAGTATTATGTAGAAATGGAAGGAAACCGAGTGGCAAAAATAACTTATGAGAAAAAAGGCCCCACCAATTTACTTGGAATGGACTGGAGAAGAAGAAATGAGTTGGTCATAGATTGTATTATTTGGTCTAAACTCTTGAAGGAACTATAACATCGTAGTAGCGGTAGGAAAGAGCAGGACTAAATAGAAGAAGAAGAAATATTACGTAGACCTGAAATTCACTCTTGCATTATTTTGTATATGCATTATTACAAATAGGGCCGGCTCTAGCGCGGAGACCTAGCAATTTTCTACGCAAGCCCCTACGCAATTTTCTCCGCTGAGCCCTACGCGAGGCCTTCTTCAAAAGTTAATAACTTCTTCAAAATCTAATGTAATTTTGTTTTTTATATTACAATCTTCTTTAACATCTGTGTAATATTAGGGAAGAAAATTAACGCACCACAATATACGAGATGGGATGATGGTAGATTGGGTTATAAAAAATTTTTGGATAATATATAGGGTGACCAGAGTTATATACTCCACCCACTTTTTTTTAAACGGCGGGAAATTTCGAAAAAATAGAAAACACGTATTTAATCATTTTTAGTCTAGTTTATTTTCAGTGATTGATCCATTTTTTTATACCCCAATATCCCGAGATACAGCATCCAACTTTTTTTTTTCAAATGGAACATTATATTTTTTTTTGCATATTTTTATAGTAATTGAGCCTCTAAAAAAAAAAAAAAAAAAAAATTTAAAATCGGTTAGGTTTTTCAAAAGTTATGGCAATTTAAAATATGAAAAACAAATTTCAGTTTAATGTCAAAATTACCTTATTTTTTCTTTAAGAAGCTCTTCAAACGGGACACCATCAACGGATAGGCAAGCCAAAGCTCTGGACTCCCACGCTCTGTTTGTAGCAGCACTTAGGTGGCAAAGTCAACATCTAGGCAGGCTAGAGTTATTCGACGTTCCATATCTTCGACTGAAGTCATGGGATTAAGGTTACTGTACATTTATTTTTTAGATATCCCCACAAAAAATGCACAATTTTATGGACTGATGAATCAAAGTTTACCAACAATGGCCTTCTTAATCGTTGGAACTTTAGAATATGGGCAGAAGACAATCCACAAGTTACCTTCGCCACACGCCATTAGGTTGTTTTTTCTACAAATGTTTGGTGTGGAGTTTGAGGAAACCAACTAATCGGCCCATACTTCTACAGAGGGAACTTAACTGGTGAAAGGTATCTAACTTTTTTAAGAGACATTTTGCAAGTTTTGCTTGAAGATGTTCCTCTAAAACGTCGGTTAGATATGTATTTTCAACAAGATGGTTGCCCGGCACATAATGCGAGAGTTGTTCGACGTTACCTGGACAGAAATTTTCACGAAAAGTGGTTAGGAACTCATGGTCCGATCCAATGGCCACCTCGACCTCCGGACTTAACCCCAATGGACTATTTTTTGTGGGGATATCTAAAAAATAAAGTGTACAATAACCTTAATCCCGTGGCTTCAGTCGAAGATATGGAACGTCGAATAACTCTAGCCTGCCTAGATGTTGACTTTGCCACCTAATTGCTGCTACAAACAGAGCGTGGGAGTCCAGAGCTTTGGCTTGCCTATCCGTTGATGGTGCCCAGTTTGAAGAGCTTCTTAAAGTAAAAATAAGGTAATTTTGACATTAAACTGAAATTTGTTTTTCATATTTTAAATTGCCATAACTTTTGAAAAACCTAACCGATTTTAATTTTTTTTTTTTTTAGAGGCTCAATTACTATAAAAATATGCAAAAAAAATATAATGTTCCATTTGAAAAAAAAAGTTGGATGCTGTATCTCGGGATATTGGGGTATAAAAAAATGGATCAATCACTGAAAATAAACTAGACTAAAAATGATTAAATACGTGTTTTCTATTTTTTCGAAATTTCCCGCCGTTTAAAAAAAAAGTGGGTGGAGCATATAACTCTGGTCACCCTGTATACTGACTAAAAATATGTTCTTTTGAATTTGTATTATCTTTCTTTTACTTTCATACGAACATCAGAATATTTGGGAAAACAATCTTAAAAGAAGTAAAACTATATATATATTCTTTTTTTTCAAAATAATTATTAATAATTAATATACGATTAACATAAGTTAATGTCTACGCATCAGGCAATACTTGTTTTTTAACTATGGTTTTACATGAAAATGATAAAAACAACTTCATAGATTGTAATTAATTAAGCAAAATTAATAAACTGGTATAATATCTTAAAATAAGCCTTTTTTTTTTTTTTAATTTAAGGCGTGACACATCTATGTTAATTGGCGCCCGGATCTTCTTAGTGAACTGCCGGCCTCCGGGACAGTGTTCTCTCGTTACAGACAACACTGTCCATCACTGGACAGTGAGCTGTATAGGCTTCTAGGAAGAAAAAAATCTAAAGGTAGCCACAGGTGGACTCGAATCGCGTCTTCTGCGTGGGAATCTAGTCGCTAACCACTTAGCTATTCCCTTCCCTAAAAAATAAGCCTTTAAAAAACTGTGTTGTTTCAATTTCTGATCTACATAGACAAGATAATGGACAGTATCTTTATTATGTTCTTTTTATCAGTTGGTTTTTTTTTTTACTTACCTTACTTATTACTGGAGGCGCAGGGCTCTACGCGGTTGCGACGCTCGCGTAGGCCTTGAGTCTTGATTACAATACGTAATCACGTGCGCTAATTACAATAATGGGTCAGAGACATTTTCCGTGGTAGCCTGCTTCATTTTCGTGGTCATCGACCGGTTTCGGGCGTTCGCCCATCTTCAGGATGCGTTTTTTAGACAGGTGACAACACAGCTCGCACAGAGCTAAGTTAGTTTCACACTCCTTCTTAGTTTCACAGAGTGTGAAACTTCTTGTTACAGTTTGTGAGAGAAAATAAGCATGTTATTGATTTAATTTTAACAGAACAGTTAGCAGTTTTTATTGCTGCTTAATAATTATTATTTATTAAAATTTTAAAGAATTCAATAAATATTGAAATTGCTTATTAAAAAAAAAAAAAAAGTAATGCTTTATGAAGAACAAACAATGGAGGTATTGTCGGCTATGATCGATTGAACTGAAAATGTTCATAGTTCAAGGGCTCTCTTCTCCTTTCTTTACAATATCCACACCACTCTATAATATATAGATAAATAGATCGTATCATAGTTCCACCTTGCAAAACAAATAGCAGTTGAAACTAATTGAATCCTTTGACCAGTTTCACTTAAAGTTGTTTATGTTTATTGTTGACTTAACTTGAAATTGATTTCCAATTGGCTTTTAAATTGGGATAGCGATAGTTTTCTTTATATTGGTGCGATCAATCTTTCTCACTCATTCAATCTTACAAATAAAGCAAAGCTTTGTAAAAAATGTGGTATCATTTCTAAAAAAAAAAACTTAATCACAAAGACACTGTTTGAAACATTTTGAAGACTTTCTTTAAGTGAAATAATCGCATAGTATTGTAATTGACATATATATTCTTCCATCTTGGAATTTGTATTAATCGTTACTAATCTGGGAGGGCTTCTCCTAAAAGAACAATATGCACGTCTTAAGCCCTCTGAGTTCCTGATTTCATTTTGTTATGATGCCTTCTATCAGTATCCAGATTAGTCACCAGGTAAACTTAAAAGTCATTTTTAGATCAGCCATCTATAGTGGAAGAATGAAATAGAAAAACAATAGTTTTTAAAAATAGTTTAGAATATTTTATAGAATCAAAAATCTAATTTTTTTAAATATATTAAACTGTGAATTTACCTTCAAAAAGAGTGTATTTTAGAGTCAGGTACTGTAAATTGGGGTCATTGCTAGTAGGGAAACAATGGCACAAAATTTAATACAATGCGACTTGGCCAACTGCTTTGTTAGAGAGCACTCCTTCGAACAGTCTGACTTCTGCTTTCAAACAACGAAGTCAGCATTCTGCTTCCAAAGTCAGAACACTACAGGAATCGTTCTCTAAAAATCAGTGGCAGTTTCACAATATATTAAATTAGTTTATAATATCAAACAACTTGTAGTTATTATTTGAATGAATATATTTATTGTTAGCAGTGGTGACTACCTTCTTATTACTAATACTTCTATCTCAAACGTACTTGCAAGCCCTTTTACAACACTGCTCGTGCTACTAAAAATACATATCACCATTACATTTCACATATATAAGAGTAAAGTATGGAAATAACTAGTAAAGAAAATAGAAGTTAAGTAGCGAGAGAAATATAAAGAGAGTCTGGCTTCTGCTTTCAAAAAACTAAGTCTGTACTCTACCTTCAAATAAGAACAGTGTGACTTCTGCTTTCAAACAACTAAGTCTGCATTCTGCTTTGAAAGCCAGAACACTTCAGGAATCGCTCTCTTCAAATTAGTACCAGTTATAAGTTAAAACATAAGAGTCTTGCATTTATTCTAGATATACATCTGATTTATAATTGTGATATTGTAAAGTACTTGAATTTACTTAGAGATAATATATTTATTTTAAAAGCAGTGGTGCTTTCTTGATTATTTCTTAATACTTCTATCTAAAACATACTCTTCTTACTAAACCGCTCAAGCCACTATAAAAACACATCACACCAAAACATTACACATGTAACAGCAACCAAAGAGAAGCTCAGCAACCAAAGAGAAGCTCAGCAACCAAAGAGAGCAAAGAGAAGCTCAACCACTCTCTCGGATTGGACTGGGAGAAACTCTATTAAATATAGAGGAACTGTGGGATAGTCTATAAAAACACAGTTGAATTCAGTTCAATACATCCAATTACTACGTGTCATTTTCATACCACTCTCCTTAAAACATTTCTCTGTTGTAAAGTCCAGGTAGTTTGTATCACTTAATTAATATATTAGTTAACCAGTGTTAACCAAGTCTTCTTCTTGTATCATCAACCCACCTAAATTGTTTCCACCTAACACATCCATTATAGCCATTTATATTGCTGGGATAAAACCGATAGATATTAAGATCAGAGAAATTTACCGGACCGTTAGAAGGGGGGAGGTTCCAGATATGTATTATCCACACAATGAGGTGCAATCACCATTAACCTTAAATAGATGGCGGCTACATCCTTCAGAAACCGCAAACATCAGAGAAGAAGAAGTTTGTTATCCCTCATTCTTAATATACACAGGTGCGACCAGAATTTTGATTAGTAACATTTCTTTGGGCAAATTCATTTAAGGAGACTTTTAGGAGAATGGTGGGGTTATGTTTTCTTATAAGGTGCTATATCAGTTTATTATACAATTCCATTGTTATGAGATCCATTAAAATCATTAAGATTCGTAAAGATCCGAATCAATGGGATCCGAATCATTAGTTACTCCTATCTAGGCCAAACTAGGGAGGGAGAGTTCTATATATATATATATATATATAGAGAGAGAGAGAGAGAGAGAGAGCTAAAGAAGAAGAGTTTTCAGGACAGTTTTTACAACAGTTATCGTTTACTAGTCAATTCAACATCATTCTACGCACTTTCTATTACTCAGCCAGTCTGTCTCTCTCTTAATTATTCTTTCGCTTCCTTATTCTCAGTATCTTACAACCAGCTCCTTGCAGATTGGGAATTTTTGGGAATGAGGAGATGGATAGGTTTTAGGTTTTTTCCAAATTAGGCCCCCCTCTCCCTTTCATTGGTCCGGAGCCTGTTGTTGGCATGTCTTCTCGCACATGTCTATCCAGTCACGGACAACTTCACAGCATTCATCCTTATGCATGAGCACAGTTGGTTGTCGGCAGTCCAAGATGATCATCGGAGGTCCGGACAGGGCTATTAGTGAGACGTTGCTCTGTCTTTCACGGAGCTCTCCCAGGCATCTGGTTGGATTTCTTACTGGACATTGTAGTTTAAGGAGACATCCCTACGTAATGGGGCTTCTGCCGGATCCATTTTGTAGAGTCTGTTAGACAGAGAAGGAAACACCCAACCATCTTATGACAGATTGCCTGGGTTGTGAGGAAATTTGGTTCAGGACTTTTAGTCGGAACAGGATGGCTGTGGAAGAGTTTAGGCTATTTCCCCTTAAAGATATTGTCCAATTTGTTCGGACTGCGGTGAATCTTAGATGGATTAGACACGGGTCTGGATATTTGTTCTAGACTCAGTTTGTTGTTGTTTTTCTTGGGGTAGCTATATGGGCCCAGTGAGGCTTTGGACAGCGTAGGGTTTGGCCCCTCCCCACAGACAAATAATATTAATAATAAGTCCTTGCTAGATATAGCTAGATATAGCTAGAGTAAATAAACTCTCTTTCGCTAGTGCTGATACGGAGATCTGGTTCACTTCCCTACGCTGTCTCACAGACTCTACATAATGGATCCGGCATAAGCCCCACTTTGTAGATAAGTCTCCTTAAATCAGATAAGGATCCAACCAGATACCAGAGAGAGCTCCGTGAAACACACAGCAACGTCTCACTAATAGCCCTGTCCGGACCCCCGATGAGCATCTTGGACTCCTGACAACCAAACCAACTGTGCTCATCCATAAGGATGAATGCTGTGAAGTTGTCCATGACTGGAAGCCTGATAGATACGTGCGAGAAGACACGCCAATAGCAGGCTCGGACTAATGAAAGGGAGAGAGGCGCCCAATTTGGAAAATAACCTATCCACCTCCTCATCCCCGAAAATTCCCAATCTGCAAGGACCTGGTTTGCAAGATACTGAGAATAAGGAAGCGAGAAAATAATTAAGAGAGAGACAGACTGACTGTGTAATAGAAAGTACATAGAATGGTGTTGAATTGACTGGTGTCAATAACTGTTGTAAAAACTTCCTGAAAACTTTTCTTCTATAGCTCTCTATATATATAGAATTCTCCCTCCCTAGTTTGCTAGGTAGGGGGTAACTAATGATTCGGATCCCATTGATTCGTATCTTTCAAAAGCAGGCATGTTATACTGCTGTAGCCTCGCTGAATTTACAGCTTTTACACTTGTGTGCATTACATCATTTCCGCTTTTCTTTTGCTGTAGATCAGATAGTGATCTTGGTGAATTCCAGTGTAATGTCCTTGCAAATTGTGTTCCAATTCATTATATCAGTGTTCAGCCACATCTACTAGTTTATTTCTTAACATTTCTAAACTCTCTCTAATTCTCTCCTTCTTACATCCACCACATCTATCATCTAAATAATATTAATTAGAATTAAATATGTTGTCAAAATTCAGAGTAGGAAGAAAATCTTTTGATCGAAAGTGCGTTTTTCACTGAAGTTATTTCAGTTTTCTACGATTTTATCCATAAACACACCGACGGGATTTCGGTGTGAAAGTCATGTGAGTGTTTCACACCAGATTTTTAGTTTCCAAAATTATAATTTCCTTTAATTTCAAACACAAAACAAATTATTTTTTATAAAAAATTTAATTTCGAATATGTCTTGATAGAAAAACAATCCCTGATAATTTTTTTGATCTCTGAACATTGTATTGCCGTCCCTAGAAAATATATTATACTGTGATGTTCAATTTAAAGACATCATCTTTAATATAATGAAATAAATGAAGGAAATGAAACTGTTACTGGCGACAGTTTGCAGACTATTTCATGATAAGTCCCTAAAGGGGAAATACAATGAGTTTTAGTGTAAAATATTCCATTGCAGGGCGCGGATATTCCCCCCTTTCTATTATTAGTACCAAAAGTATTCCCTTCTCTATAAAACTACCTGCTCACATTATGTTCAATAAATCGATAATCTATTAAAATTTTAACAAATTAAAGTTTAACCAGTTTTTATATTGATCAGTTTGCAATTTTATGCAATTTAACTGTTACATAATATTAACAAAATATTAATTATCGGTTTGTTTAGCTGGTATTTTTTTTTACATATATAATCCAACAATAAGGTCAACCGGAAGTACCACTTCATTGTTTTTTTTTTGGAATTATCTCGAAAATGGCTCCAATGATTGTTTTTTTTTTTTTTTAAACTTGGTATATTAATTACACATATAAGGAGCTACAACATATTTTTTTGCAACTTTTTTTAAGTAACATACTTTTAAGAAGGGTTGTGATGGAGGGGTGGGGTTATGTAATGTGACTGCTTTTAATTTTTGTCTATTGGGTAGATTTAGATTGTTATCAGTTTATGAAGGAGTGAAAATGGTTTGGTTCAGATTAATAAACTAGATTTGGTTGAACACTGTATAATGAAAAAGTGGCACTGACTGCCTGTACTTTACACTAAAATAACACAGAATGGTAGAGAGGTAAAGCGTAAGGTAGATGATACGTTGTGACCGCCGAGTGAACTCTGCTATATATAACTCCCCGTTGCTGTATTTAAGCAGTTTCTCCCACTCCGAGAGAGTGGTCCTGTCATTTTTGTCTCTATTTCTCTCTGCTATGAATCCCTCTCTTTGGATCCTATTACATAGGGATTATGCGCTGAGACCTGAAAGATCTATTCTGGCCCCCGTAGCATTCTCTGTGCACTGCTGGCTACCGATTTATGTTCTCTAGCTGGAGACAACACAGTCCATCACCGGACAGTGAGCTGTAGAGGCTCCTAGGAGCAGAAAAAATCTAAGGGCAGCATGTTGAATCCCGGGTCCTCCGCGTTGCTAGTCCAGCGCGCTACCACTGCGCTAATCTCTTCCTACTCTCTTGGCTTACACCAGTTAACTAGGGGGTATTGTGTAGGCCCTTGTCTGTAAATGGTACAGCGTATGCATATGAAGCTGTGGTAAACCGTGAGGTCACTACAGCCCAAGAGTAACTGCGTGTAACAGATAACCCTTTCACAGGCAGTTTTATTTAGGTAATAAAGTAAACTTCACTCATCTTTTGATTTTTTTTTTTTTTTAATTTAAGGCGCGTCAACATCTATGGTCATTGGCGCCCGGGACCTTCTCAGTGCACTGCCGGCCTCCGAACAGTGATCTCTCATTAGAGACAACAGTGCCATCACTGGACAGTGAGCTGTAGAGGCTCCTAGGAAAAAAAAATCTAAGTGCAGTATGTTGGATTCGAACGCGGGTCTTCCGCGTTGCTAGTCCAGCGCGCTACCACTGTGCTAATCCCTTCCTTCTCTCTTGGCTTACGCCAAATAACTAGCGACGGAGAGCCTAGTTTGGGTACTGTGTTTGTCCTTGTCTGTAAATGGTAGAGCGTATCCATGGAGCTGTGGGAGCCTAAGTAACTGCATGCAACAGATACCCTTTTCAGGCAGTTTTACTTAGGTAATAAAGTAAAACTTCACTCATCTTTTGTTTGTTTTTTTAATTTAAGGCGCGTCAACATCTATCGTCATTGGCGTCCGGAGCCTTCTCAGGGCATTGCCGGCCTCCGGACAGTGTTCTCTCGTTACAGACAAACACTGTCCTTCACCGGACAGTGAATTGTACAGGCTTCTAGGAAGAAAAAAATCTAAGGATAGCACAGCTGGACTTGAACCCAGATCCTCCCCATGGGAGTCCAGGACGTAACCACTTAGCTATTCCCTTCCTTTCTTTTAATTTAATAATACTGTTTGGTAAAAAACAGGAAATAAAATAAAATTTAAAATGAAAATTAAAGTGAAATATTAAGTGAATATGAAGTGGACTGTATGTGTTGAGTAAAGAGTAAAGAGGAGCCAATGGGTTCATATAACATGAACAAAATGAATATTAAATAAATGCAAAATGAGTAGCAAAAATATTTATTACATTCAACAAGCCAAAAGGAGTGGCGCTTACTTTAAACGCAGACACCTTAAAGTTAGTGTGGTTCGTCTAAAGTCCTTCAGCCCATATGGAGGATTCAAGGAAATAGGAGACAGGAAAGGAAACAAAAAAGAACCATATATGCCTGTAATTCCAACGTCGTTGTCCACACAGTACGGCTGATGAAAATAGATGAAGTATTTAAACGGGCTCCACGAAAGCTGTAAGGCCGGAGAAGCAACCGGAAGTAGACCATGTGCTTGTACAATCAACCTTAACAGGCCGGGAGAATCCGGAGACACTCACTCGATAAGAAATCAACTTATTAACACTGACCCCGAGGAAAACCAGAAGTGACAACACATGGGTTTTTACAGAAGGAGAGCGCAAAGTCTAAATTGAGTAGACAGTTTACGTATTACACGGACACCTTACTTGTCTGAGTATTAACTAGTGACTAACTAGAGAGGGCAATTTTAAAGGGACTAACCCCTCTCTACAATTAGGACACAGCCTATAGATTATATATTTATATTTAGTCATTATATTTTGACTGCGGCAAATTTAAATTTGGATAAATACCGAACAAATACTTTACATTATTACATGGTTGCAGAATAATTAAATGTTCTAATAAATGATATTCACTGTTTTTATCTTTTCCCAGAACTTATCCTAATTTTTTCATAGTCGTTTAAAAATTCTACGTAATTTTAAATATAACAAACCATTAGCACCCTTAAAATTCTATGCTTATTTTATTGAAATAAATTCCATGAACCAAGGTTTTTTTTGTTTTTGTGAGCTTGAATGTAACTTTTTCTTGGAATATTCAACTAGAGTTTTCCTATTTGTTGATTTAATTAGCCTACGAAAACTTGATAATTATTTTTCATTCAGATTTAATGCATTGTAGCTAGGCCTTTCATGTGCAACAATAGTTGCTGAGAAATTATAAAGTCTAATATAGAGATAAATGAATCTTTTATTCTATTTCAGCAGAAAGAACAGCTGAGATTTTTTGCGTAATTCTGTTGTCCCCTCTTTACAAACAAAATAACGCTTATTCTATCTTTTTTTTTTCTGTTTTTCCTTTATTTCTTTTATTTTTCTTTCTCTCTTAACTCTTCATTATTGGGGTCTCTTTCTTTATTTTCGGTCAGATATAAATTTTCATTTTACTTTTTAAACAAAAAAAAAAAATTTTTATCAGATCAAGATGTACATCAGGAGGGAGTGATCTAAATGTAGACATTGAAAGGAATCTAACAATCAGTAATAAAAGAAAAGTAATTCTATGTTATTTACAATACTGGCGAAATGCTTACCACTGGAATGCACAGTTTAAGGTCACCTATTTAACCACAATTTCGTACAACTATTAGAAATATATATATTTTTTTTTTGAAAAATATTACATATAAAAGTGATACGTTTATATCTGTGCAATTAGCATACTAAGTTTCAAGGAAATCGTAATAGTGGTTTTCGAGATAATCCCCCCCCCCAAAACTCAACATCCTATTCTGGTTTAAAGTTCCACTTCCGGTTAAAGCGATTTTCTTTAAATTTGGAATTCAAGCAATGCTTGTAATGTTCATTAATATTAATTAGGTCCAAACCATATCGTATTACACGGAAGGGTTTTTTCAAAGAAAGCTTACGCTCCCCCCCCCCCCGCCGAGAAGACTCCCTCCCCCAGACAGAAATATATTAAATAAAAATGATAGATATTCATTTGTGTGTAGATAGTATGTGAAGTTTATTTAGAAAATCATTGGAGCTGTTTTTGAGAAAATCTGAAAAAAAAAACATTAAATAAAGTCGTACTTTTGATGGATTTTGATTGAAATCTTTGTGTCAACAGAAGCGATGGTAACCTTTAAATGGAATAAGGAAATTTAAACTTCTTGTGACTTTTCAATTTTCTGTTAAAACACATTCACACATATATACACACACACACACACACACACACAGACAGACTATTCGCTAAAAACATTTACTAGGAGTAAGAGAAAGTAAAAAATAATATAGGTAAACGGTGTTACGGTTTATAATTGTAGTTTTAGAAATAAATTTTATTTAGCGGCCCCTCCTACACGGTCGAATAATATTGTCAATATTGGTATTGACAATATGCTAACCGGTCTCCAATACTTCATTACCTTAAACGATCAATATTATTGTCAATAACTTTGCCCAGTACTTACTACTTCTGCCACTAGGAGAGTGAATCTACGTGGTTTTACCCGATTTTTAGCTGTTTTTTTTCCCCTTCCAATAAAAGAATAATCGTACAAAAACTTGGCGTAGCTGTTATTTTGGCGTTTGGCACTACTCGTCAAGTGAAACGCAAACACTGGATGAAAAGAATGGTTGAAGAAGAGAGATAAATATTCTCATTTAGTACTTTTGAAGGAAATTAGTCTCTGCGATGTTCAAGAACTACTTTCGAATGGATGAACCTACCTTTAACAAACTGTTACAGATGGTTGAACCATTTTTGAAAAGACTGGACAGAAATATGAGAGAAAGTATAACTGTTAGGGAAAGATTAGCCTTAACCCTGAGGTACTTGGCCACAGTAAGAAATTTTGAAGACGAAGTTTTCAGTCATAATGTCCCCAACAACTATCAGCAAAGCTGTAATAGAAACCTGTGAAACCTTTATATACTTATGTCCTACAAGACTTTGAAAACATTACAATCACCTTTAAAAAAAAATGTATGATTGAAGTTTTATTTTAATACACAAATCTTTCCCAAGAACTTCCACTAAATCGTGTTTTGAACTAAACTGTAATGAAGAGACTATTTAATTGACTATATGAAATGTATGTTAATCAGAAAAATAAGATTAAAAAATTACAGTCATCTTTAAAAAATGTATGATTGAAGTTTTATTTTAATACACAAATCTTTCCAAAGTACCTTTATAAGTTATTGTAACACTGTTGTTGAGGTTAGTTAAAACTACTGAACTGAGTATTGGTGGAAATATTGGCGCCGCCCCTACACGGTCAATTTTATTGTCAATATCCCCTCCAATTCTCAGTATTGATACGAAAATCAGAAAATCCGGATTTCATCAGTAATCTTATCAATACTAACCATCAATACAAGTTTTTCACCTTACTCGGTCAATATTATTGTCAATACGTTAAGGTATTGTCAATATTATTGACCGTGTAGAGGCCGCTTTTGAATGTAACTACTTTGCGAGGTAGCACATTCTGTCAGCAAAATTTGTAACCAGGCTTTTTTCTCTTGTCTAGTATTGCCTTTTTGCAAGAGATAGCGCGCAAGACCGCGCGGTATGTTTGAAATAAATGTATTAAAGATACACCCATGCTGTTGGTGATGTGGTTTATCTCGTCTAGGCTTTGTATGAGTACGTATAGTTGCCGGCTAAGTATACCAGTGAATCATTTCCATAAGTATTCACTTTCATTTCGTTTGGCTAAATTTTCTTTTTTTAAATTTAATTTATTCTATAAATTATCGTTTTTGGTTAACCAATTTCATAGTTTTATAAAAAATATTTCTTTTCTATAGTGCAAGGTTTATTCAGCTACCAAAACCACTCTTACTTTTATTTTGAACCTCCCTCCACTTAACCCGAGCTAGCGGCAAAAATGCTTCTTACATTTTCTTTGTTTTACTTTTTTTCTTCTCTTCCTTAACTTCTATCTTCTATCCCTTTTTGAATAACTGAAGCTCCCCCACCTGTCCACTAATTTTCCGAGGAAGAACAAAGCTTAACGGCAGTTTGAAACTTCTTCAAACTCTTGGAATTTAATTTGCTATGATTAAAAAAATTCTTTTTATCTTCTTATTTGATATTTCACAATGCTAGATATTACCTGTAAATAATATGAATATTTTACATTAAAAAAAAAATGACCTTTTCAATTTATTAATTTATCAATAAATCTATATTAAAGATAATTAAATTTTGAATTTAACATACATTCTACATTTTTACATAACATTTGTAAAGAATATTATTAATTCTTATTAAACATATCTTTTGAATGCTATCATTTATCATGATACAAATTTTTATCAGTAGGAAGTTTTAAAATAAGATTGAATATCTGCATCCTATTTCAAATGAAGTTTATTGGATTGTTCTGTTAAACAGTTATGATCCTTTAAATGAAAAGGAAAGTAAATATTTCAGAAATTTGAATTGTACTTTTTATATTCTGACAATCATCAGACGTCAATATTTCAGTACCGACAATAAAAAACAGATATAAGATTAAAAGCTGAACTTGTTTTCCTAACAATAAATGTAATTTAACGTAAAAAAAAAAAATTCAAACATTCATTTTATTCTGCTTGATTCCAATTGATAAATTATTCAGATGCCGTCTTAAATCTAGTTGAAACAAGTACGTGCTATCCAGATAGTTAAATGTTTTCACCATAGTCGAAGTTTGTTCATTATAATATAATTTTATTAAACTAAAAATTATAGATTTATAAAAAACACTAATTATTACATGAAGATAATTTAAATTGAAAATCATGACGCGAATAAGCAGATAAAGCAATATCAGTCAGCTTATGAATCATTATCATAATACGTTGCATTACTTATGTTCACAATATCAGCCATTATCACAAAAAAATAAACTCCAATATCACTGCAAGATAAAGTAAACAATAATGGTTCAAGGCTCTCGCCTTATAACACTTCCCCTTGTTTTAATAATATTAGAATAATATTTTCTTTATTAGTAGTTATTTTTTGCTTGGCTTTATGACAAGTTTAATGACAATATTGAAATATAGATATAATGGTAAACCAAGTCTGATATAAAATCATCGGAAACCATATTGAAGGAAATTGCAAAAAAAATGCTGAAAATTGGATGATAGTTCTGGCCGAATATTTAATTTTTAATTTATCCAATTTTCATATAAACCCTGCATATAGTAACTATTCGTTAAAAATAATCTCAAAACATGATGAAAACTTAATTGTGAACGTTGGATGCAATCATTAAAAAAAGAAGTATTCCATGGTTGATTTGCATCATCTTTGATATTCATAAAAGAATCATACCGATGTAAAAGGAAGTATTACGATTAAAATCTAAATCATCTATCTGTTTAAAGCCTAATCAATTCTGAGGTATCAGAGACATTTTCTGTGACAGCTTGTTTCTTTTTGTGGTCATCGACCGGTTTCGAGCGTTCGCCCATCATCAGAATGTTTTGTCAAAACAGATGATAACAGAACTTTCACAAAGTAAATTTAATTAGTTAACTTGTCATCACCTGTTTTGACAAAAACATCCTGATGATGGGCTATCACGGAAAATATCTCTGATGTTTTTCAGCTCTGCGAAACCAAACGGACCATAACAATTCTGAGATAGCTAATACAACATTCACCACAAAATTATGTGATGCTATTACGTTAGAAATATCAATAATTGTCTAATCAAGTCTTGCATTCGTAGATTATAAGTCGCTTGATAGTTGTATGGTTTTTCCATTGACCAATTTCCACTAATTCACTGTTAACATTGTAATTCCATCCAGTGCACCATTTGCATGAACATCTGCCAACTGAGACTTTAAGATTTCATTAAACAGTCTATATTGATACCAAGGGAAACCAAAAAACGAGAGATAATAGACACACTATTAAAAAGTTTAGATAACGCGTAATTAGCTTAATCTTATTTTTTACGGGCGGAATAAAACTTTTGTCACATTGTAAAATCCACTGATGAATTGATTGCCAAAGTTTTTCCAAATTTATCGCAGAATTATAAAAATAATCAATGGATTAGTGAGCGTGCTTTATTGGCAGCCAAAAAATTGATGTGAATTTAATAAACTGCACAATTCAAAATGAAATACCTGATGAAGAAACAACATATAAATCCATAGATACTGTTGTCAATCACGATGACTCAGTTAATTATCCAATAGAATTTTTAAATTCATTGGATCTACCAGGAATACCACCGCATATTTTATCTTTGAAAATTGATTCCCCAATCATTCTTTACGAAATATAAATCCACCGCGACTATGCAATGGGACTAGGCTAACAGAATAAAAATTAATGAATAACATAATTGAGGCAACCATTTTAAATGGAAAACACCAAGGGGAACATGTACTACTACCACGCATTCCCATGATACCAACGGATACTCCATTTGAATTCAAACGTCTACAGTTTCCTGTACGACTAGCCTTTGCAATGACCATTAACAAAGCACAGGGACAATCATTGCAAGTATGTGGATTAAATTTGATAAATCCATGCTTCTCACATGGACAACTGTACGTTGGGTGTTCACGAGTTGGAAACCCATCAAATTTATTTGTTCTTGCACCAGATAGGAAAACAAAAAATGTATATTTACAAGCACCACTAAGATAAAGTACCATCAATCATCATCATTCATTTCATGATGATATTTAATAATTAATTATTGTTCAATTGAAATTCGTTTGCAATATTGTTTAATATCATTAGTGAAGAAGCATGTTTATTCTACCATCAACTATGCGGAACTTTATATTAGTAGCGCTTGGCAAATAAATGTGCGGACAGATATGGCGTTTGAGTTCAAACGAATTCAATTTCTAATACACCTTGCATTCGCTATGACTATCAATAAAGCGCAAAGACAATCTTTGCAAGTGTGCGGTTTGAATTTAGAAAACGAATGCTTCTCTCATGGGCAATTATCTGTCGCATGCTCCAGAGTCGGCCATCCTTTATGTTTATGCAGAAAACGGACAAACAAACAAATGCAGTCCATTCACTAGCTTCACAATACCAAGAGCCTTATAGTTAAAAACATTTTTTCTTTCTTTCCTTTCAGATCACAGCAACGCAAAGTAGGGTATTAAATTGAATGGTTTGTTTTCTTGCTGAATCTATGTTAACTATAATACTTCTATTTACTTCCCTAATAATTAAAATCAGATTGAGCCACAGCGAAGCGTGACCGGGTTTAGCTAGTAGCTAATAAATTCCGAATAAAAATGTCTAAAATTCTTTCAGGATTCCCATATTCTGGCCTTCAATATTCGATGGAAGATTTTTTTTATTTTTTTTTTTTATTCATACTATACAACAGAGATATAATAGTACAAAACTAGCAGCATGTTGACGGTTACAGGTTAGACAGATATCGATCCGAGCACCGTCTAGCTGCAAAGTGCCAAACAATAAACTTTTGCCCCCTATCGATCTTGAATGTTTTTTTTTTCATTTTTCCCAACCCTACGAGTGTCTACGTCCTTCTTCTTCTTCTCCTCTTTTTTTGCTTTTAATTAATCACAAACCATCTGCCTTTTCCCAACATGTTTTCTATCTCTAGTGTGTTCGGGTTATAGTTGACCCTAGGTCATCAAGAGCCTTTCAAATCTCCTGGAGAAGGAAAAAGTTATAATTTGGCAACATTCCCAAAGCTATTTCTCTTCTCCTAACCCTTTACTTTTTAAATTTTCATATTTGCCGCGCAGATGTAGCACCCAGATATATCCAGATGTAATTAATAGCTCCGGTAACTGTGAGGCCGACGTTCTAAGCAGGGTAGTACAAGCCAAGGTTGCAATACGTTGCTTGAACGGAGTCCCCTGGAGCAAAGATATATCACTGCATACGAAGAAACTCATTCTGCAGGTGATAATGGAAAGCATTCTTACGTACAGTGGGGAAAGCTGGGACACTTGCCGAACATATCAGACAACGAATAAATATAATTGAGATTGACGGTCTGAGGTTTGAGGTTGAGGTTTCTCTTCTCTATAGGAGAAGGAACATAGATATCCAAGCGGATATGAAAGCACAGGAGACCGGAATTGACCGATTAGAAAGGTGGTCTCTACAGTGGTACGGTCATGTTCAGCGAATTGGCGAGTTAAGGTGGCCAAAGAATGTGTTTTTGTAGTCCCCTCCTGGAAGAAGAAAAAGAGAGGCGCCCTAGAATGATTTGGAAAGGACACTTGGTTCAAGCAATGGATGCTCGCAGCCTGACGGAGAATATTTGACATGTGATTAGAGAGAGTGGAATTGTAAGCTGGCGGCCCTAGGCCCGCAGGTACTCCAAACCAGCCCACCTCTCACCTAGCATGGGGACTTTACTATCATCATTGCGAAACCTTTCCTCAACTCGTGAGCCCGGAGACAGAACTGCGGCAGGCTGTCTCACGATCTCGTGGTACCATTGTGACAGTAGAGATAACTCCCTACACCGCTTAAAGGACCTGAATTACAAGTAATTCCTACGGTTTCACCACACCCTCTTGGCACCCGCTTGGTCTTACCGTGCCATTCCAGGTGAGGTAGGTCGAAGGATATTTGACACCTGGATGTAAATAAGAATTTATCAGAGACATTTTCCGTGCTAGTCTGCTTCATTTTGTGGTCATCGACAGGTGTCGAGCTATTCTGTACAAGTCTGTGTTGTCACACTGTCTGAAGAATGCATTCTGAAGATGGACGAACGCTCGAAACTGGTCAATGAAGCAGGCTACCACGGAAAATGTCTCTAATGCTTTCCAGCTCTGCGGAACCAACCACCACCACAAAACTAAATAAGAATTTGTTTGAGTTTAAAATTTTTTTTGATTTAATTTATAATGAAATTGTTTCTTACACAGAAGAGGAAATTGCTAATTTTTTTTTACAGTCCAATTTTTAGATATTGACCCCCCCCCAGCATGAGCGCAACGAGCCCACGATGAGTAATTAAGAGTGTATATAACTCTTTACTCAAAGTATTATATATTATTATTTTTTTTTCTACAATCGTTTTGATTAGTTTATAATATTTGTTATATCACAGTTTTAATGATGCATTTAAGTTTGCGTAAAATCTTTTACTTACTCCTACTGATTGGAAGAGGAAGTATTGCAATCGAAACTAAGTTTACAACCGGAAACTGTAATTTTAAGGTCCCCACGATGTGGACAAATAATGTATAAATGTCCAAATAATGATAATAAATTGTACAAATTTCAAACTTAATATTTTTCATTTAGATAACACAATCCACAAATGTATCTTATCTTATACAAGAAGGTTTGGGACAAAATGTGTCAACCAAAAGTTGACATATATTTTTTTAGAAAACCGAATGATTTTTTCAGTTTTTTTAACTGATTTATCAAAAATGAATGCAATGATTGTTCTTTATATTTCGCATGATGCTACCTATAAACTTAAATGCCTATCACTTTTATTTTGAACGATTTTTTTCGCCCAGAAAAACGTATTTTAGAGATTTTGGGGCGTATCGATGACGAAGTTAGGTTTGGAGGGTTTTTAGAGATTGATCTAGCAGAACCTGTTATGTGTGTGTGCTAACCAAAATATTTCATATTATTCGTAAAAGAGGAAGTATTGTAATCGTGTCAAATTTTCGATATCGAGCTTTCCCTGGAAATATCCGTTTTGAGGACCCCTGAGTCCAAAAAAGTGGTTTTTAGCAAATGATCTGTTTTGTGTGTATGCGCGTGCTTTGGTGTGTGTATGTGAACAGCATAGCTCAAAAACGAAAAACCTTAGAAAGTTGAAACTTGATATTCCGTTTAAGTATCACCATGGGATCTGAAGTATGTTATCATCTGTAAAAATTCCTCAACCAGAAGTGCCACTTTACAAGTTGTTTTTTTTTTGTTTTTGTGATTTTCTCAAAAATGGCTCCGACGATTTTCTTTAAACTAGATATATCAACTACATATAAAAAGAGCTACAATTTATATTTGAAACATTTCTCTGAGATAATTCAATGATGTATTTGGGGGGGAGGGCTGAGGTTAGGTTTTCATCTAAAGTGCTATTTCAGTTTATTAGCCAATTCTATCATCTAAATAATGGTAATTAGAATTATATATGTTGTTAAAATTCCGAGTTTGGAAAAATTCGGATAACCGGAAGTGTGTTTAATTTACCACATTTACTA
Source organism: Triatoma infestans (assembly GCA_011037195.1). Taxonomy (NCBI): domain Eukaryota; kingdom Metazoa; phylum Arthropoda; class Insecta; order Hemiptera; family Reduviidae; genus Triatoma; species Triatoma infestans. The sequence goes on from JAAEAF010009387.1 coordinate 27,876, forward strand.
AATGATTTTTTTTTTCACGATTTTTCGCGATTTCTCAAAAATGGCTTCGACGATTTTTGAAACTTCTTATATAAACTAAACATATAAAGATCTTACAACTTTTATTTTAAAACATTTCTCTGGGAAAATTTATTTAAGGGCACTTTTAGTGAATGGGTGGGGGTTATGTTTTTCTCTAAAATGCTATCATAGTTGATTATACAATTCTAATAGCCAAATAAAAGTAATTAGAAATAAATAAATAGCCAAAATTCCCGAGTTTCAAGAAATTAGTGAACCGAAGTGCGCTTTTACTGAACAGTTTTTTTTCAGTTTTCTACGAATTTCATTAAATTTTGGTACGTAAACTATTAAATTTGTCAATTATAATTTTGAGAACTGGAGTAAGAGAAAGTTGTGTGACTGTTTCTCACCAGATTTTTACTTTTTTATATTCATTTTTAACAAATATGAATATTTATTTAAATTAAAAAAACAAAAAAAAAACAACATAATTGGCAAGCGGTGAATTTAATGAAGTCTCTAAGAAATGAGGTCAATCTTTACTGACCTTAAAATATATAGAAGAGCAACTTTAATAATAATTGAAACAAAAGAAAGAGAGACAGAAAGAGATGTCTCTTATTTATATTTTACACAAAAATTGCTTTTCTCTCTTTTTCACTTTTTTTTTATTAAAAATTTAATTATAAATAAATTTAGTGAAAAGTAGGTCGTCTGTCGTTAGTTTAATATTAGCGTTTATTTTTAAATTTAAAGCTGGAAGATTAAATTAAAAGTTTACTTTTTAGGATGAGAAAGAAAACTTTTGCTAAGTTTTAATCAAATAGAAGATAGTTTTCTATTTTTAAATGTAAAAGTTAAAGAGATGTATGAGAAACTTAGACACATCTAAGTCATTTTGCCAGTATTACTAAATGTAGGAAATCAAAGGTAAGGAAATAAATCATTAGATTTTTATTCTTATTTTATTAAACGTATATTAAAATCTGGTGTGAAAACACTCATGCGATTTTCTTTTCGTTCTGTTTTTTTTCTTAATTAAAGGCGCGTCAAAATCTATTGTCATAGGCGCCCGGAGCCTTCTCAGTGTACTGCCGGCCTCCGAAGAATTTCTCACGCTATAGGCAACACTGTCCATCACCAGACAAATGAATTGTACTTGTTCCTAGGAAGAAAAATCTAAGGGTAGCACTAGACTCGAACCCAGGACTTCCGCGTGAGAGTCCAGTATGCTAACCACTCAGCTACTTCCCCTTTTCCCTACTGTTAATATTGTTTTACATATACACAGGGTTCTCATTTAAACGGGCTACTTTTGAAATAACTCGCAAACGAAGGAAGATTTCAAAAAAGTGAACATAACGTTTGTTGAAGTATTTTCGCTCTAGTTTATGATGGTGTTAATGTTATTTGATTTTATTGCCGCCTTACACTTGAAATCGGTGATTGAAAGTTGCGATTCCTTCCCCCCCCCCACACTTTTTACTACTGTATTGAAAACTACTAAACGAATGAAGAAAAGAATAATGCCGTTAATTTCAGTTCAATATTTCAAACCGTGGCCGAGATACTCAATCACAAATATTAAATTTTCGTCGTTTTTTTTTGTTTGCCTATTTCTTTGTTATATAAGTAAAATTAAATGCAGATTTTCTTATTAATTTCTAATAAATAAGAGAGTTTAAATGCTGACAACACTTAAAAATCTATTTCAAAACCATAAGGGACTTAAAAATCAGATAAAACCTCAATAAAACAAAACAATATTCCAGTTTATTTACAAAATGACCTCCTCGGTTTAACCGGCATAAGCGCAGTCTGGCAATCTGGAAGGCCAGATTACCGGTTCCTGTTTCCTGATCTACGCGGCTACTGAACATCTCATTCACTTTTCACCTGGCCAGATCGCCACATTTAACCCCTCTTGAATTTTTTCTTTAGGGATATATCAAAGAAAAAATTTATGTCAGAGAACCAACAACTCCAGAAGCACTTAGAGAAGACTTAATCCAAACCTGCTTAGCAATTCCGGCAGATATGATACGGTTCGCAAATTCATCTGTTGGGCAGCGACTACGCTTGTGCCGTTTAAGCCGATGAGGTCATTTTGAATGAGTAAGAAATATTTTTTCTATAGATTTTTGTAAATAAACTGGAATATTGTTTTGTTTTAATGATGTTTTACCTCATTTTTAAGTCCCTTATAGTTCTAAAATAGGTTTTAAATGTTGTCAGCATTTGATCTCTCCTATTTATTAGAAATTAATAAGAAAATCCGCTTTTAATTTATTTTATGAAACAAAAAAAAAAAAGGAAAAAAACGACGAAAATTTAATCTTTATGATTGAATATCTCGGCAATGGTTTGAAATATTGAAGTGAAATTAACGGCATTATTCTTCATTTTTTAAGTAGTTTTCAATACAGTAGTAAAATGTGAAGGTCAATAGGAAATCGCAACTTAACCGATTTCAGGTTAAGGCGGCAATAAAATAAAATAATATTAACACAATCATAAACTAGAGCGCTAATATTTCAGCAAACGTTATGTTCACTTTTTTGATATCTTTCTTCGTTTAAGAGTTATTTCAAAAGTGGCCCGTTTAAATGGGACACCCTATGTATATCAAACGACAACTTTTCTTTAAACATCAAATTCCAGTCATTTGTCCTAATCAACCTACTAACCCAGACAGGTAGAGAAGTAATTACAATTGTAATCCAGAAGAGCGCACCAAATAACATGGGAACAACCACGCATGTAACTTTTGGACTGAATGCCACAAATCCCTCAGCGCTAACTAATATAATTTTTTTTTTTTTTTTTTTTTTTGGGCGCATCGACTGCCTTGGCCATTAGCGCCCCTTGAACATTATTTCTTTCTCTATCTGTGGCCACACGAGCTGGGATGGCACATGTTAATCTCATTTGGCATCCACCACAGTACTTTGCCCAGCAAGGTAGGGTGGAGCACTTGATTAAGGCAATTCTTTCCACACATCCCCTCTTATACCATCAAACTAATCGACGAGGGGGAGTGTGGAACCCTGTTTGTGTCATCCCTTATCCTACTAAATCCGTTATTTATGCAAAACCAAAAGCATTTTATTTTTATTTATTTATTGACACATATTATATCAACTTATTAAGTAATATATAAGTAACAACTAAACCTAAGGAGGCTATTTAATGTATAGGTTATTTGGTGTGCGGTACTTTTAACAAATATTCCTGCACACCCTTAATGGACTTACTTTCAATATACTAAACCTAATGGGGTTGAAATACTTTTATAAATTTTCTTTCAACCCCGCGATGCAACCTATTCTAATCATTCACTCTAACATTCTCGCCAATAAATACATTCACTCTAATAAATACATTCACGCTAATAAATACATTCACACTGATAAATACATTCATGCTAATAAATACATTCACACTAATAAATACATTCGCACTAATAAATAAATTCATGCTAATAAATACATTCACGCTAATAAATACATTCACACTAATAAATACATTCACACTAATAAATACATCCATACTAAACGTTCACTCAAGGGGAGAGTACTTGATATTCCTTTCCCCTTTAAAATAACTAACCTAATTGGGTGAAGTACTCGATATTCCTTCACCCATTTTACTTAACCTAACTTATCTTTTAGTCTAAATACTATTATATACATTCATATCTTTCAGATATGTAAATAGCCTCCTTATGTAAGGAGAACCCTCTTGCAGAATAGCGCGCTTGTCATGTGGCAGACCTGCTCTTACCCTCTGGCTGTGCAGTGCCTGACACCCTTCCAGTACGTGCGCCACCGTTAGCCTTTCTCGGCATCGAGGACACTTCGGCCTTCTTTCGCCATTAAGGAGGTACCCATGTGTCACACGTGTGTGACCAATCCTTAGTCTCGTCAGTATTACTGATTCATGCCGCGGGAAATTCTCGACTGTAGTACTTCGCACACTTGGTCTGATATCTCTTAACTTTTCATTTGTGTTGTCCCACTGTGCTTGCCATTTTCTGTTTATAATATACTTCATATAAATTTGTATGTCAGTGGGACGTACAGGGATGACATCTATAGTATTTGTAGAGGCTGCTCGTTTTGCTGCCTCGTCCGCCTTTTCATTACCGGACACTCCTATGTGGCCCGGCACCCAGGCGAACGTCACCCCTTGACCACGTGCGCTTAGATAGTACAATGATTTAAAAATATTTATTACCAATGGGTCCGTCGAGAATTTATCCCGGAGAGCCATTATTGCACTCAATGAGTCCGTCAATATTAATGATTTATTATAATTTTCATCTTCGATTAGCTTTATGGCCTGGCAAATGGCATACGTTTCAGCCGTGTACACTGATGCATATTGAGGGAGTGTCCAACTAAGGGTAAGTCCCTGCGTGTACACAGCACTGCCTACGCCGTCGCCTATCTTAGACCCGTCTGTAAAGACAGGGCGGGAGTCATAATAAGAATTTAGTAGTTCCAATAATTTTTGTCTATAGACGACGGGTGGTGTTTCCTCTTTTTTATGTATTGCCAGGTCCATGCGGACGCTTGCAGAGGGTATTGACCAAGGAGGTAGAGGCGCAAAGCCCCAACTCAACACTTGGCTAAATTGTATTCCCTCCGCATCTAATAACTCCTTAGCTCGGACCCCGAGGGGTCGCGTCCGCGAACGTTGCTGACGGTACTCTTCATCATGTGGGCTCTCGAATATGGTATGAAATAAGGGATGAAATCGCTTCCCCCATATTCCGGCGATGTAGGTCAGAGTAAGCTGTTCCCTTCTAAACTGAGGAGGCAGCATCCCTGACTCTACATAGAGACTTTGTAATGGACTGGTCCGGAAGGCGCCTGTGAATAATCTGATCCCTTCATTATAAATTCGGTCTAGTAATTTCAGGCGTGACTTGCGTGCAGAGCTATAAATTGGCGCTCCATATTCCAATTTGGAGCGGGTAAGTGCAATGAAGATGCGCTTTAGGATTTCCCGCTCGGTACCCCATTTATAGCTGCCAAGAAATTTCAATATATCGAGGGTTCTCCTTGCTTTTTTGTAAGTATAATCTATGTGATCCTGCCAGGTTAGCTTAGTATCGAAGATGAGGCCTAGGAAACGGACGCTTTCTTTATACTGGATTGATCTGTCTTTTAAATATAATGTGGGAGGAGTGTGCTCGTGACGTAATCTGCAGCAGTGTAAGCACACCGTTTTAGTACTGGAAAATTTGAAACCGTTCCTTTCAGCCTCCTCAGCCACTTTATCTACTGCCTGTTGTAGGGTTTCTCCGACCTCACCTAGATCACTTCCTGATAGGTAAATGGCGAGGTCGTCGACGTACAAAGCTATTTGAATTGGATCTCCTACAACTTCGGCTAGACCATTTACTGCCATCGTGAATAATGTTACACTTAATACCGACCCCTGTGGTATTCCATTTTCTAATATGTGTGGGTCCGAAAGTACAGACCCCAGACGCACTCGGAACCTTCGTGACTCCAAAAACCCACAAAGGAACCTTGGCAATTTCCCTCTCAACCCCCATTCGTGACACTTCCGCAGGATCGCATATCTCCAAGTTGTGTCGTAAGCCTTCTCGAGGTCAAAGAACACGGCCAGCACATGCTTCCTACGCATGAATGCGTTTTGCACCTAGACCTCAAGGCGGCTCACTTGATCCAACGTGGAACGATACCTGCGAAATCCCGCTTGATGCTGGCTGTAAAGTCCTCTCGTTTCTAACACATAAACTAGTCTATAATTAATTATGGATTCGAGGACCTTACTCAAGCAGGTGGTCAACGAAATAGGTCTATAACTAGAGGGATCACTGGGGTCTTTTCCTTCTTTAGGGATCGGTATAATAAGTGCTTCCCGCCAACCATCAGGGTATTGGCCTGTCTCCCATATGCTATTGTACAACTGGAGAAGGCTTTGCTTCCCAGCTGCGTTCAAGTTTTTGATCATAGCATACGGGATTCCATCCAAACCTGGAGCAGTATCTTTGCATTTCTTTAAAGCGTTTTCTAATTCTTGTATGGTCAGCGGTTCATTATATGTTTCAAGGATGGCAGATTCAAAGTCAAGTGGCTGTTGCTCCACGTCACCTTTTCGCCGGAGAAACTCCACCGAGTAACCCTGTGAGCTAGACACCTGAGAAAAGTGTCCAGCCAAGGCCCCAGCTACATCTCCCGACTCGGTGACGACGACATCATTGATTTTTAGTATCGGTATCGACGAGGTTCTGCGACTGCCAGAGAGAGCTCTTATCTTATTCCACACCTCCTTTAAAGTTGAAGATGAGGAAATCTTTGAAATATAGGAGGTGAGGGTTTCCTTTTTGGTTTGTTTGATTAAACACTTCTCCCTGGCTCTTAATCTTTTAAAATTTATTAAATTTTCCTCCGTCAGATACCTTTTAAATCTATTTAGGGCCTGCTTTTTTGCCGCGTTGGCTGCCTTGCATTCCGGAGTCCACCAGGGGACGGGGGGGTCTTGTGAATCTCCCACCAACCCTCGGTATTGTGCCCCCGGCAGCATGAACCAACGCTTTTGTGAATCTCCTGGTATCGAGGGTCACATCACCTGTAAAGTTTGGTATCATCACTCTCGCGGCATAAGCAGTCCAGTTTGCCCTTTTGATGTCGTACCTCCAGGGTATTACATAATCTGACCTGGAGATGGAGCTCGATACTAAGATTGGAAAGTGGTCACTGTGATATAGTTCATCTAGTGTGGTCCATTCCAGACGAGCAGCAATGGTGGGTGTTGCCACACTCAGGTCAATTGCACTGAAGCCTCCTGAATGTGCATTGAAACGTGTTACTTCACCACTGTTGAGGAGCATCAGATTAGCATTGTCTATAATCTCCTCAAGAGTTCTGCCTCGAGCATCACTTTTCACTGACCCCTACCAGGTGTTGTGACAGTTGAAGTCTCCCATCAACAACACCGGGGCAGGGAGCTGCGAGAGCAAATTCTCCAGATCACTTCTCCGCCAGAATATATCTGGCAGGTAGATACTAGCTATAGTGATCTGCAGTGGTGTAGCTAGGCGCACGGCTACGGCTTGCAAATTACTTTGGAGGTGCAGCCGTCTGCTGGGGATGTTATCCCGTATACAAACGGCCACACCACCGCGCGCCCTCCCACCAGGGGCAGGTTGTACCTCTTTACTGTGTATGACGTACCGAGGAATTCGAATGTGTTGCCCCGGGCGAATCTTTGTTTCCTGGAGGCACAACCCAAATGGACGGTGTTCCGCCCATATTATTAGTATAGCCCCGCATGTTCCATTGAAGAATGGACTCACACGTGGTACCATAGCTAGAAGTGACCACGAGTGGCAGGATCTTGCCTAGTGAATTTAAAATATTTACAAAAATTGGTATTTCAAAACTATAATATACATAAAGACGTAGATACATGGATGCTGAAAAGGTAATCATAGTAATTATTAGTCAGTGGCACACGTTTTCCGGGGCTTGCCTTTTGGCCAGCCCCTTTTTCTTCTTCTAGGGAGGTGGTCGGAAGTGCTTCCCCCCTCCGATTCAGAGGCCTCAATGTCCGTTCCCAGCAGCTTCCATTGCTGCTTCGTGGTACGGACACTTTGGCCGGAGGACAATTTGTCCTTTGGTAGATCCGATGGTCCCCCCCTGACACTTAATGTATTTGGGGGTGGCAACATCAAACCACTATTTCTTTTTCTCCTAGGAGAGCGTTTCGGTGGACTAACCACCTTCCCCTCCCCTTTGGAAGCGATTTTTTGTTTAGGTGGGGGCAATCCCACCTTTGTAACACTCCCACTAACAGTGGGATTGATTGTAGGTAGCCTTTCGGCTACCGGTGCCCCTAGAAGGGCATTTTGTATAGATGGTGAGATTTCTCTCACCTTTGTAATGGCCCCTCTTAAAGTCGGAGAGGGGCTGGGTGGTGGGATTTCTCCCACCTTCACAATAGTTCCCTTTAAGGCCAGGGTAGGGCCATTTATTTGTTGCCCCTGGATAGCTGTAGGGGCTGACATGTAGTGTGCCACTGATAGGGGCGCCCTTAACTTCTCAGCGTATTAAACCTCTTTACTTACATACGATTTGCTTTCAACAATTGCCCTTGCTCATGGTAGGGCAATTGTTGAAGAGTTTTTATTTTTTGGATTTCTTTTTCTTTCATTAAAATTGGGCACCCCGAGGATCTAGCATTGTGCTCTCCGCCACAATTTACACATATTATTGGCGGTGTGCATTCGCCCTCATGTTTGGGCTTACCGCAAACACACACCGCTTCTGGAGCCTTGCACTTAGTGGAAGTGTGCCCGAACTTCTGACATTGAAAACACCTCAATGTCAGAGGTGACAAGGCCGTACCCTCATGGGAGACCATGTAAGGGCGTACTTTCAAATTATAAAAGGCAGCTTCTATCATTTGTGGCGGTCTTGGGCGATTAAAGGTGAGGACAAGGGAAGCAGTGTCCACTAAAGAACCTTCCTGCCGCCGCTTGATGCGCCTCACCTCTATCACTCGCTGATCAGCCAGACCCTCTTTTATGTCCTCAATCGTGCTATTTAACAAGTCCCTACAAGTGATAACGCCTTGAGAGGAATTTAGGCGTTTATGGGGACACGCTTCCAATTCAGCATCCATATATCTCTGCAAGCTTAATATGGTTTTTGCTTGATTTTGATTATCGGCTTCTATACAAATTGAGCCATCATTGAGCTTTCTTATGCTTTTGGTTTTGCCCAGCATACTCTTTATAAATTTATGGAGTTTAAAGGAACATTCGGTTGTAAATGTTCCTTCTTTCTTTTTTAAAACAAAAAACCTACCCCAATTGTCTTCTTCGAAATCCAGAAATACTTTGTTTGCTAATTCCTTCCGGTTGCCGCCCCTGGCTTTCTTCCTCGGCGGGGAAGAGGGGATATATGGTTGCAGGGTTACCTGCATACCAGATGTTTTTCCAGAGTTACTATCAATTTCCATGCCAAGTCGTTTATCATTGAGTCCAGTCGAGAAAGGGATAGAGGGAGTGGTAGTGGGAGTACTTAGGATTTGGGATGTAGGAGTATTGGGTGTGTTTGGTAAGGATAGGGGAGTGGGATTGGTAAAGGTAAAATTTGGTGGGCTAGGCCCAGAAGAGTTTTTGAGATTATCCATTATAATCCAAAAAAATTCGTCGAGGTGCGTGGTCCCGCCTCCACGGACGCTCAAATGGACCCGGTTACTATCCGGGTGGACCATCACACCTCGATATAGTCAGGTGCCACGGAAGGCAGCGTTCCAATAGCAAAGCATTGACCCGTGTCCCCGCGGCCCCCCTCCTAACCCTAGGAACCCGCCTGAGGCGGGGTTCCCTAGCCTTCCTGGAGTCGGGCTATCCCCCAGGTAGGACTCTCGGGTGAAGCCGAGGCCAAAGACATGTGTTGGGATTGGACGCCCGCAGGTCGTCGTCTCCCTCAATATCCAGGATCCTCTTTTCCACCCTAGTCCCAAAGCCTCGTGCCGGCAAGCACGAGGGAGAGGTATTTATACTCCGAGCTCTCAACGAGTGCGTGTCCTTGTTCGTGCAATGAGTGTGGTCGTCTGTAAAGTGTCGAGTGTTCAGGTGTGAGTGAGTGTGTGTGGTGGGGAGCTCAAGTTTACCTGTGGGTGCGCTGAACCCAAGTAGCTGCACACATCAACTACCTCTGCAGGTCCTATGTGTAGTGTGTAGTGTTAAGGATGTCAGTATGAGCGTATTGTAGTGTTGTTAGGCTGGGAAACCCGCAGGGACGCCTAGATCCCTGAAGAAGTGGCTAGTCCAATTCCCCCTACGGGGCACTAATATAATATTTTGGAATAATGCCCCCTGACTAATATATTAATGACCATAAAAAGCTTTGCTGAAATTCCAAATTCGTAGAAAAGTCGGCATCACAATAATTACGACTTGACAGGTTTTTTTTGTTTGTTTGTTATTTTCTCAGTAACTATTCCAAAAATTTTCTCTAATTGCATCTTTGAAATGATTTAGTGAAAAAATTAATTTTAGATGGTTTGAAGCGAAACTGTGTGAGAGTGGCTTAAATTTGAAACTGCCATTACAAAAAATTTTTTTCAAGTGGATTGAGACAGTGAGCGCTATCAGATAAACCAGTTCATAATCCCCATCATCTAAATATTTAGTAAAGATTTCTAAAATTGTTTTTTTTCTTTCTTTTTTATTCATTTACAAAGCGCTAGTGCGCACAAGCAAATCTGATGACATTGAATAAAGATAATAATAATAATAATAATGAAAAAAAAAAACTAAACCAGTGGAGAAGCTACCCCAGTGGTAGCACTCCACCAAATCACTCACTGTCACTTGTTGAAATAAGATCTCGAAGCTATTGACGTTTTAGACGACGATAGAGGGATTGTCCGGGAGGGTTCAAAGAGGAGAGATTTCTGGCTAAAAGGTTTACATAGTAGGACACAGTTTTTTATGGATATTTTTTATAAGAAGGAGGAAGCAACATCGGCCACGAATGGGATATTTTAAGATCGTTGTGGATTGTAAGGTTCGAGACAAAGTAGGAAGCGTTAACAATGGCGCGCAGAATTTTTCATTGAAGGGATTTGGATTCGTTGAATATTGAGAACGCTTCGCAGTGCCCCAAAGTTCTATTCCATATGTCCAGATTGGTTTTTAAGATTTTGAGTTGTATATTAGTCGTTTAATAATATAAAGTCAGTTTTAGATTTGTTGTGATGGTTGGTTCCGCAGACCTGGAAAGCATCAGAGACATCTTCCGTGGTAGCCCGCTTCATTTTGTGGTCATCGACCGGTTTCCGGCGTTCGCCTATCTTCAGGATGCGTTTTTCAGACAGTGTGACAACCAGGACTTGCACAGAGCAAATTCAGTTTACAAGTCAGTGTGTAAACTGAATTTGCTCTGTGCAAGTCTGTGTTGTCACATTGTCTGAAAAACGCATCCTGAAAATGGGCGAAAGCACGAAACCGGTCGATGACCACAAAATAAAGCAGGCTTCATGAAGCAAGCACGGAAAATGTCTCAGTTTAGATCTGTTGTCAAGTAGTTTTTTAAGCAGTCTAAAGCGGCTATTAAGTTCTTGCCGTTTCAGTCTAGATGTGAGGATTCCATGTCAGACGTTTGTCTATATACAGCCCAAGATAGTGGACAACATTAACGTGAGGAAGAGGAATATTCCATTGTAGTATATTGGGGCACAGGTAATTTTTCTTAGAGTAAAAGTGATATTTTTCAAATTTTTGTTCGTTTAACTTTATTCTCCACTTCTTAAACCATGTTTCCAGGAAAGAAAGGTGGGATTGAAGGTTTCTTGCTGATGTTACAGGATCTTTGTGAACTGAAAGAATTGCAGTATGGTAGATAGGGTGGTTTGAGGATGGGTAGGAATATCGGCAGTGTATATTGTGTAGAGAACAGGACTCAGGATGCTTCCCTGAGGTACTCCAGCCTCTATTGGATGGAAGAAGGAAGTGTTAGTTATTACTCGGAAATACCCGGTAGGATTTAAGGATAAGATAGTAAATGAATGGAAGTATTCCCTTGAGCTTCCAGACCAAACCTTGATGTCAAACCCGATCAAAAGTTTGTTTGACATCTAGAAAGACGCCAGAACAGCCAAAATTAAAAAAAAAAATATATAAAAAAATTGTCGATTGAGATTGTAATAATTGCCGTAAGAAAAAGCCGTGTGATTATGTTTCACACAGATTTCATTTATTATTTGAAGAATGATACTGAGATTTAAAATTAACACAAAAATTTTGATTTAAAAAAAAAAAACAAACAAAAAAACACCGCCTATAATGAAACAAAGTAAAAAAAAAAAAAAGAATGAAGTTAAATTTTTGCGTGAATTTCTATAGTCACGAAACTAACTGAGTGAGATAGCTATAGTGTAGCAGTAACACACAAGGGGTGGTGGTAACAAGTTTTAATAATTGGAAAAGAAATAGGGGTTGGCACGCTTTAGTTATCGATTCTATAGTGACGACATGAACAGTAGTATGTGACGTCACCTTTTTCTTTCTTTCTTCATTGCTAAATAGATTCTGGTTCACACAATGGTTTGTAAAAATATAAATATAGATAATTTATTTGTACAGAAATTTTTATGGCGCTTTTCTTTTTTTTTTTCTTTCTCTTACTGCGCTAAGAGGGAAGTATTGTGAAATTGAGTTTTTCTTGTTTTTTGGAAAATTGGATGATACGATCGTGATATTTTCTCTTAGCGCAGTAAACACAATAACACCCATTTCTGAAAAAAAATTTGATAAACCACAGATAACTGGTTTTTTTTGCTTTTATATGAGGCATCAAAAAAAATTATATTTCAATATTCTTGTTGACTTTGTTCAAGTTAATAAGAAGTGGATAATATGAAGTCCAAACGTATGGTTTGGTTGAAGTTGAAGTTAACATTCATATAACTTGGAAATAAGTGGAAAACGATATAATAGACAAAAAGGAACTAACAAGGGCATCTGCAATATTATTATCCAACACTAGTTTGAATTCTCTTTCTTGGAATATTAATAATATAAGGGCCATTTGCCTCCGCTGTTCTTTCATTTTTATTATAATCTAGTTTTTTAACAATTACTGGGAATTTATAAATAAATTTAATCGGCTCGGAAAATAATAATATAGGGAAGGAATTTCCCCTATTATCAGTGGAGCGCGCTGGACTAGTAACAGTAGATCAGCGGGTTCGAATCCAGCCGTGCACCCTTAGAGTTTCCTCTTCGCTAGGCGCCCCTACAGCTCACTGTCCGGTGATGACAGTGTTGTCTGTAACGGGAGAACACTGTCCGGAGGCCGGCAGTGCACTGAGAAGGCTCCGGGCGCAAATGACCACAGATGTTGAGACGCCTTAAATAAATAAATAAATAAATAATAATAATAATAATGATTTAAGTTCAGGTAGGTTAGGATCTTATTCAAAGAGGTGAGGAACATTAAGCACGCACCCCTTCCATTAGTGAGTAACGAGAGAGTTAGAGTGAATGTATTTTAAGTTAAATGTGAAAGTGAAATGAATGTATTTATTGTCGTATTTAAATGAATGTACATATTAGCAAGAATGTTTCAATGATTGTCTAAGTTAGAATTTTAAGGAGGGGCTGGAAAAGGAATTTCTGTAAAAGCACTTCACTCCCCCCTCCCAAATTTAGATTTTACATATTTATATTTATACTTACTCTATTTCAATTTATTGCAAGTTTTAAAAAAACATATTCACAGTTTCTTGGGTTACTGAAGAGTTGCTCTCTTATAAACAATATCTAGATCT
>JAAEAF010009388.1:0-51807 GCA_011037195.1 Triatoma infestans
CGGGTTTGGTCCAGGAAGTACCTGAGAATGGGGATTGAAATAGGGGAAAATAATTCTTACATACACTCTTCTTTGCGCAGGATACAGACCTGTGCAATGCTAGTCCAAGCAAATGAAAAAAAACAGGATTGAGTATTAAATATTGTATGTGAATGTATGGCCACTGGCGGAGAAACTGTTTAACTGAGTGGTTTTAAATTAAAGCCGGTGGCCCAGTTTATATACTTGGGCTCAATTCTGGCAATAAACGGCTCGTCCAAAGCTGAGGTACGAAGCAAAGTGATTGAAGGTTATACCGCTCTTTTGGTAAGCATCACGTTGTATGGATGCGAAACATGGACTATGGGATCTCAAGAGCGAAGAAGGTTACTTGCTAAAGAAATGGACTTCCTGGTTAGAAAAAAATCTGGAGTCTAGGAGAATGGATTGGTTTGGATAATGGAGGATATAAGGATACTGAGAAGACGCGAAGGCCAGATTGTCCTGAAGAGAGATGGTAACGGAAGATGTGACGGGATACGGTGGAGAAGACACTCTGGATAGGGAGATGTGGAAAAGAAGAGGAAATTTTACCCAGAGTATCTAAGTATAGTTGAGTAAAGAAATCCTCATTGAGGAAGCACCTGTAAAAATAAATAGTAATAATCGTAATTTTCTAGAAAAATGATATATTGAGGAGGGTCTTTGGATTGAATGAAAGATGCTAGCTAGCATAGTCTTGTTTTTAATTTGATTATGGTTTTATCGCTTAGTGAAAATTAAAGGAACGGAACTGTCTTTTAGTAAACATTTAAGCTTTAATAAATTTTGTCAGTTAGCATTATGAGAATGGCCATATACTTATAAAAAGTTTGGGGTGGGTGTTTGATATCCAGATTTTAAGTGACTGTATCATCACTTTTATACATTGTCATTGGTTTTTTTTTTATACATAAAAAAAAAACCTTTGACGCAGCAGTTTATTGAGGACAACGGCGTGCCAGACGACGATTCACGTGATAGGGCGTGGAGATTTTTTAGTATATAAATTTCGTGATTTCCTAAACATATTCCATATTCTAAAAAGAGAATTATTTAGCAAATAATGTCTAATCAAAGTTATTTACTTGTTCTCATTTCATATTTGTGTTATCTGTTGATTGACGGTGGGGTTAAATATGCTAGATTTAATAAAAAGGAATAATTGTAATTTCACAATGACGTAAGATGATTCATTTATTAACATTTTATCATTTCATTTATTGTATTTATTTCTTGATTATCAGTCTAAAATTTTCTTTTATTGGTTTCTGGAAGTTGCAGACAATTTGTTACCTCCAAGTTTTTCTTCAAGGATGCAGTCTATCTCAATCCTTTTAAAATAGATTTGGACGTGATTGAGACTAGTCCAGGAAGTGAGTGACTGAGAATGGGAGTTGAAATAGGTATAATGGGGTTATTGAGGAGAGAAATTAGGTTTGATTAAATGAACGAGATATGTTGGAATGGTGAGAAGAGATATGACACGATGCGACGACTGGTGTACAGTTGTATGGTTGTATATGATATCTCTAAATAGATTCCCACTGGCTTATATACACAGGTTCTCCCTCCCACTCTAGCCTGCCTAAGTCAGAGAGTAGTCTCTGTTATATAATGGAGTTGTTGAGGAGAGAAATTAGTTTTGATTAAATGAACGAGATATGAAGCTAAGTTTACGCTAACTGCACTGGCTTTATAATGAAAATGATAGAATGAATGGTGAGAGTAAAGATATGACACGATGCGATGTACAGTTGTATGGTTGTTTCTGATAGATTTGTCAAGTCTAATGGAATGAAATGCGTTTGATATGTCGAGTGTTGTGAAGTGCGAAGCGCCTGTGTCGATTAACGCTTTAACTATTTTGTTTTTAATTTGAAGAGTAATTAATAAATTATTTAAATCGTGGAGTGCCGGGATCAGTACAGTGGTAGCCGTTTGAGAAAACAGCTGAGAAATTGTTTATTTTAATGTCTACAAATTAAAGCCGGTGTTGTATCGGTATGTTAGAAAAATAAACTGAAATACTAAGACGATCAATCCTCAAGTCGTTCAAATTGATCAATATGTATCCAGGGAGGATCTGGCGTGAATATTTCGAACAGAATTCTATTCTCACTTATTATGATTCTACAGAATATTCTCATATTTACAATTCATATTTCTTATATTTACAATTCTCAAGTTTCTAATTAACAAATTTTATTATAAGTTAGAATTTTTACTTTCCCTTACACTTAGTAAGAGGAAGTATTTGTAATCGTATCAAATTTTCGATATCTAGTTTTCACCGAAAATATTCGTTTTAAGGTCCCTTGGGTCCAAAAAAGTAGGATACAAATAGCTACAACTTTTATTTGTAACATTTTTCCGGGAAAATTCAATTAAGAATGGGGAGGGAGTAAACTCTACGCCTAAACCCAACGCCCCACTGGGCCCATATAGCTACTAACGGTTCTTTTGATTACAATATAAGGGTATTTTTTTTTTTGGTGAGGGATGGGGGTTAGGATTTTCTCTAAAGTGCTATTTCAGTTTGTTACACAATTCTATCATTTAAATAATATTAATTAGAATTAAATATGTTGTCCAAATTCTAAGTTTGAAGAAAATCGGATGGACGGAACTGTGTTTATACTAAGAAGTTTTTTTTTTTCAATTTTCTGGTATTTTCTATAAAATGGTTCCAACGATACAGATTGCAGAGCTACAAATTTTATTTGTAGCATTTCTCATGGTAAAGTCATTTAAGGAGGTTTTTGTTGGAATGGTGGGGTATATGTTTTTCTCTAAAGTGCTATCTTATAGGTGGGCCATACAATTGTACTACGACTATCTAAACAGATTTATGAAGAAATTAATAACTTTCCAAACATTTGAGTTTCAAGAAAATTATTAACCGAAAGTGAGTTTTTTACTGACCAATTTTTTTTATTTTTCGCGGATTTTCTCCAAAAAAATCACCGCCGAATTTCATTAAATTTGGTATACTAATCTGAACGCCGTATGTCTAACTAAAGAGGACACAGCAGCTCTCCTAGAAACCCCTTATCTTCTAGAAACTCTTTGAATAGCTACGGTATTTTCTCCAGAAATTGTTGTCACTAAGAGTTATAAATCTATATAACATTCATATATTCAATTACTATAACAATTTTAATAGATATCTTAAGAAGTGTTACCTAGAAAATTTGTACGACAAAAAAAAATTATTGGTTAAATGGTTCAACCAATTAACCTATTTTCTTCCACCTGGGCATTTTACAAAGCATTTATTTGCCCTATTTAATATAACGACCGTAAAGGGGCGGGGGGGGGGAGCCAACCATTATGATGAAGAGAAATGTAGAACAGCGAGTCCGGTAACATAGAACCTCTTTACAAATTAATTTTACCAGATAAATATTACAAATATAAGGTAATAGATCTTTAAATATCGTATAGTCGATATATCAAGTTTAATGGAAATCGGTGAAACGATTTTCGAGCAAAATTGTGATTAATCTATTCAGTAACGTCTCTGGTTTTGATCAAAATTATTGTCGGACCCTTTCTGCTAGTACCTACATGAAATCGCAAATTTGCATTTTCCCTTGTAGTATTTTCTCAAAAGCAGCTGTATTAAGAATTTGCATAAATTTACTATAATATAACTCTCATATGAATGAATACCTAAGCTTTACTTAGAACTTTCAGCGGCAGTCCGTAACCAAGGTTAAGAGCAAACAAAATAAGGCCAACGAACCAACTTCTTCTATCTAAAATCGATGAGACCGAGTAAGAGATGAGGATTCAAGAATGGTTGGTTATAAGATTAGTAATCGCGATATGGGAGAGGATACCCTCCAAGCGTTAATTGAGGAATGTAATGGCATTAGTTGCTGTTGTTCATATTACAGAACTCTCCGCTATGTCCTAGATGTGGGGGTTTGGGAGGATCTAGATCGCGCGGTGATGATCCTCGGCGACTATGGAACTAACAGAGACCATCTCTTTAATATAATAACTAAACATGAAACATGTCCCTTCAATTACAATACAATCATTTCAAGCAATAACATAGAAGTACTAGAAGCAATAGTCACTTTTTATATGAATTATAAAAAGAGTTTTATACAAAATAATAATAATAATAATTATTACTTAATACTTCTCTTATAAATTTCTTACTAACATAAATGGCTATAAAGTGTGTAAGCTAAAGCCAATAATTAAAAAAATCATGTTATAGAATAGCTTTATTTCGGTTAATTAAGAAGGGTTTCTTATTTTAAAGACTTCATAAACTCTATTCACCTGTTCAATATAAAGTTCAGAGTCAATAGCGCTGTAGTCTGGAACAGGTTCAAAATACCTTCAAAGTCACCATCAAACGCAAAAGAACATTTGGCAGAACAGACCAAGCAAGCCAAAAGGTTTGTGAGAAGGCGCTTCTGAGCTTGTGAACAAATTACAGTTCCCACTCTCTTTCTGACCTTCGCTACCTAGGTTTTTCTCTACTAACTACAAATCCCTACTTTTTCCCAAGATTTTGGGTGAACCCAGTTTTCCTCTCACAGGAAACTAACCCTGAATTTTCGCACGAAATTAAGTGCTGTAACCACTAGACCAATATGTGAGGCTTCGAAATGCAACGCATGACTTTTTTCCAAAACTGATCTTTGCAGTGAACACACTGCCTTACGTTTTGGATTTTCCAAAAAATCCACTTCTTTCCCATTTGCGGACATTAAGCTTTTTGAAATGACGGCTTATCATAGCTTTTAAATTTGCTATTCGGTAAATAATCCTCAAGTGGTCGCATATGAATCCTAGTTCAAACTTTTATTTAATTCCTCATCACCGACAACCTATGGGATGACCCCCTAATTCTTGGCTCATCTTGATGGCTATTGTTTCAATTTTTGATACTTATAAACCAAAACTTTGCTGTATTTGGATGCCATCCTCACAATTTTGTCTTCGGATATTTTTAGTTTGCAGATTTTAATAGCAAATGAAAAATAAAGAGGTTTAAGTACATGATTGAATGAAGCTTTAGTCACAATAAACATTGATTTAAATTTTATAAATAAAAACCAATAAATGTAATTTATTATCGTAAAAATCAACCCTATTTTTTTTATAGAAAAAATTTGTGTAAAAATCTTATTTAGTATGTATAAATAGTATTATTCATATTTATGAACCTTGCTAATGAAAAAGTTTTCTTCATTATTAGGAATTCGAACAAATCTTGTATATTTGTTGTCCTCTGGCCATCTAATTAATTTTGAAGAGAAAACCTTGCCACATAATTCTATATAGGTCAATCTATTAAAAGAATGACGAAGAAAAATAGTTTTACTAATGCTGCCGGCAATAATAATAAGTTTCTATTGCCAGAGAATATGAGATGCTGAGCCCCCCCCCCCCATCTTAAATAAAAATAATATAAATAAAAATATGAAGGGACGCTGAAAGAGATGGGGTCACCTTGGCCTCAAAGTAGTTTATGCAGCTTGGTTCAATGTTAATGGCTTTTATATACAGGGACATGTCTATATTGTACATATATATATATGTAGTATTTTGTGTCACACTGGTGATTTACTAAATTGCTACTATTATTGTTTATGAATGGAATAAATTATTATGAATTATACAAAATGGATTACTTGAAAATAAACTTTTTTTGTATAATTTTATGTTCCATTTTGAAGATAGATTATTATTTTTAAATATAGTATTTTTTTAAATATTTTAATCTATTAAAGAAAATATTATTATACTAAAAATGTATTGAAATATAATATATATTACAAATTAAGTTGCCAAGTCATAGAAAGAAATTTACGAGTTTGTTTAAATGCCCTAGTGCTATTAAATGAATCCAGGATTAACAACCTATTAAATAATATAAATTTAAATATTTAATTATCTGTTCTTTTTGTTTTAGATTTTAATGAAAATTTGATTTCTTATAAATATGGCAAGAAACATGACTGCAATAATTATAAATATTTCGATAGATATTTTTTTCACACTTGTAAATTTATTAAATTTACTCTTAATTTTACATATCAGTGCAGGACACTGGAGACGAGAACCTTGTTGATAAAATGAATCCGACTTTACTATAGACCAACTCCTACTATCGATCCCTACAGTACTAAAATTTAATGAAGGTATTGGAAAACCTATTGTCTTTTATTATTTGACTATGTAGGTAAAGTCTCATTACACAAAGTCACAAACCACCAGCCAGCCATATGCCTAAGAACTAGTCCATTAAAGAGCGTTCATTGATCATGTGATGGATGCAAGAAACTTGAAATATTAAATTATAAAAAAAAATCAGAAATGTCACATTCCCTTGCAAAAGGGCAAGCCAGGTATAGTAACAAGTCCAGTTACTGGTACGGTTCAAGAACAATTATGGCATTGTATTACCCCCTTCTCCTCAAAGGGAGGAATTGAAGAAACAAAGAGAAGAGATATTTTAAGGACAGACTTGTGCTAGAAATCAAGGTGAAAGCATCAGACCACAGTATCCTATACCAGTATCAAGTTATAAGAATTTATTATAAGACATTATTGTGATTCTCAAGTACTTAATTTCTCTTAGAGAATATATTTAAATTAATGTACCAGTGTGTTCTTAATTATTCTCACATTCTATCTCAAGCAAACATACAAGCCCTTTTCGCTAAAACGCTCACGCCACATGCTACCTATACACACATCTCACCATAACATTACAATCATCACGCTCCTTTCCCTACCTTATACTGTTGACAGCCCATCAAATTCACCACAATTGTGATGAAGTTATCCATGCTGTAAAGCTTGATTGACTGTGCCCAAAAACACATTAATAGCCGCTCTTTTACTTTATTTATTGCTGGTAAGAGAAAGTTACATTGCATACCTATCAAATTTTTGTTTATTACTTTCATATTTTGTGGTACCCTGTATACGAAAACTGTTTTTCAACAAATATGTTCATGTGTACGCGAGTGTGTGAAATAAAATATCTCCAAAATGAAGGATCACAAATAGCTTAGGCTTGATAGTTTTTTATTAGATACCACCATCGAATCCGACAAAAAGGTTCCGATCAAAATCTAAAAGTCGGAAGTGTGACATTTCTGAGTGAGAGGTGAAATTGTTCGCGTCCGAGATTATTCTCACGTACCCCTGGATATCCAACTAAAGCCTTTTCATAATGGGTCGCGCGAAGTGGAATGGCTTACTAGCTGAAGTCGTAGCGTAGGGAAAAAAAACACACACTATTGAATTGAATGGTACTTCAATTTTTTTTCATTTTTTTCAAAAATGATTACGACGATTTTCTTAGCTACCACCCACACCCTGTGGGTGGCTATCACTTTTATATGAAACGTTCTTTTATGGAAAACAAGTTGCCATTTATATAAAGAAATTTAGGTGTTGTTTAAATGCCAATGGGTTCTAAGGTATTTTTCAACACTAATGTTTCCTCTAAAGGCCACTTCAGTATGTTTTTATCAACTATATCATAATCAAAGCGTTGCTTGGAGTCCAAATTTGAAAAAAATCGGGTAAATGGAAGTGCATATTTGGTGAATCAAATTTCTTGTTTTTTTATTTTTTCATAATGTTTTCATTGGATTGGAGTGATAAGTGACGAGGTGACTATTCACTTGGCTGCATGAAATCACATTGTTTTTTAATAGTGGGCGTTAATTAATGAAGTTCTGTTCTAAGAGAGAAACTGAGTGACACATTATATTTTGCAATTATAATTTACATTTGAAATAGCGAATCATTGATTCGCGAACTATAGAGTTAGGATTGATAGAGCGACTAACGACACAAGAAGTCATTATTGTACTCGCAATGATTTTTATACGATTACTATACAAGATTTCTGATATGGTATGTTTATGTATTTATTTATTTATTTATTAAAACGCATTATATTCTTGGAAAATTAGATTGGTGAACTTGTAAGACTCCTCTTCCGGGGAATCTACACTTTTGTACCAACTCAGCTTAAGACTTCTTATTTTAAGATGGTTTCAACATTTAGACAGCATCCATATTTTAAAGGAAATGTAGGTCTCCACCTTTAGGAAATTATGCGGAACTTGTTGCTTATCAGTTATCACTGATAGACATGTCGAACAATAGTGTCGCTTGAGCCGCGTCAGATGCGCTGAATGGTGTTATCAATGATGGTGTACACGTAGCTTTGATAAGAGACATGATATGTGTGATAGCGCCATCTGTGATTGCGAGAAGAATTATAACTCCAATACTTCGTTTTTGACCTTATTCCAATCTAAAATTGGAAATTTTTGGGCGGGTTTAGGTCCAACCTAAACAAATATTTATGATTATTATTATTATTATATTTTTTTTTTTTGCTTTTTATGGGTAGCTTTTATACAAAAGTGAGTTTTGCATACATATGCATAAATAATTCGATCAACAATTTATATAAGATTATAAAAGTATGTTCAGGATAGTACAATTGCATTTGAGTTTGAAAAACATCAGTATTCATTATGAATGCCAGTTTTCTGGCAGTTTTTTTTTTTTAAATTAATTAAGGCGCGTCAACATCTGTTCAGTAAAATATCAATAATTACAATAGATTATTTTGAATTATATACATACTGCGCCCTTAGGGCTGAAATGCGAACTACCGTACCCCTACTCTATTCACTAGAGATATATTTCTTTTAATAAAGAGAACAGCTCTAGACACAGTCTGAACTGACGTATTTATAACAGTGTTTAAATAATAAAGTGTTCTTTAAAGTTTTAATGCATATCAGTTCTGCCGCAACCATTCATTATTAGACACATATACATGCTGCACTTAAACAGTTAAACATAAATCATAAAATCACATATACATTTCATTCTGCTTAAAACACGCAACATCTATGGTCATTGACGCCCGGAGCCTTTTCCGTGCACTACCGGCTTCCGAACTGTGTTCTCTTTACAAACAACACAATTCATCACCGGAGACAGTGCTGAAGAGGCTCCTAGGGAGAGAAAATCTAAGGGCAACACAACAGGACTCGAACCCGGGATTAGTTCAGCCCATTACGACTGAGCTTACCCCTTCTCTTCTTATTATTAGTCTGTGGCGAAGAACCAAACCCTTTCGCTGTCCAAAGCCCATACAAAGAGATCTAAGAGTGTTTAAATGCCAATCAATGCCTGTCTGCAGGGTTCTAAGGTATTTTTCAACAGTAATGTTTCCTCTAAAGGCCACTTCAGTATGTTTTTATCAACTATATAATATTAAGGTTTAATAGGGAGATTGATATCTGGGACCATACAGCTATCCCAAAGAAATACACCAAATCAGGTTTAGAAAAAAAAAATCCAGACCCGGTTTTACCATCTAAGATTCACTGCAATCTGACCATAATGTTAAAGGGAATAGCCGAAGCTCTTCTACAGACATCCTGTTCCGACCAAAGATCCTGAATCTGATTTCTTCATTACCCAAGTAATCTTTTATGTACGGGTTTTATTCCTACGTCTCACAGACTGTAGAGTGTAGATTGTTGTAGGGGGATTATTGCACTGCACCTGAAAGATCTATTGTGCTCCCCAGAGCCTCTAGCTACAGGCAACACTGCCCATCACCGGACAGTGAGTTGTAGAGCCTCCTAGGAAGAGAAAACTAAGGGCAGCATGCTGGACTCGAACCCGGGACCTTCGCATTGCTAATTCAGCGCGCTACCACTGAGCTAATCCATTCCTTCTCCCTTGGCTTTCGCTAATTAACTAGTGACAGAGACCCTAGTTTGTGTACTATGGTTGTCCTTGTCTGTACAGGGTAGAGTGTATGTGGTTTAAGTGTATTGTGTACTGTTCTGACGAAATGCATGGAGTACTGAGCTGTGGTAACTCGAGGGGTCGTTACTCCCCAAGTAACGGCATGCAACAAATACCCCTTGCGGGTTTCTCACAGACTGTACAAAATGTAACTGGCATTAGCCTCATTATGTGGCGTCTCCTTAAATCTCAATGCCCAGTAAGAAATCCAACCACATACCTGAGAGAGGTCTGTAAAAGACTCAGGACATCTCACTAATAGCCCAGTACGGTCCCTCAAAGAGCATCTTTGACTGCGGACAACGCACACTGTGCTCATCCATATAGGAATGAATACCGTGTGTAGCTATTGTCGAGTGGAAGCTTGATAGACATGTGCCTAAAGTCACACCAACCATCAGATTGGCGACCAATGAAAGGGAGAGGGGTGGCTATTTTGGCAAACTTATCTACCTCCTAATTATTATAAGATCTTACTTTCATAGCTAAACTTCAAAATATTTCTTCCGAACTTGATTAATTTATTGATTTTTCCCCGGAAATTAAATTTCGGGGGAAAATTTATTTATAAAAAATTTAGTATTAAAAATGTGATAATAGCAAAATATCTGCTTCCATTCCCTTTCTTGATATCTAGTTTGGTAGTTGGATCTTAAGCCCGTCTGATAAAAGGGGCATTTAGTTTACAGGTTTCGAGATTCTCCGAATCCGAAATAAACATTTTAATTGCACACTACGTACTTATGCAAGTATATTATATTTATACATAACAGTTGTATCGTACCCCTATAATACCTGAACAAAATGTCAGTTTTGAATTTCCTGAAATTTCTTGAGTAGGAGATATTTCTCACACACACGCACACACTCTCTCTCTCTCTCTCTCACACACACTCTCTCTCTCACACACTCTCTCTCTCACACACACACACTCTCTCTCTCTCTCTCTCACACACTCTCTCTCTCTCTCACACACACACACACACTCTCTCTCACTCACTCACACACTCTCTCTCTCTCTCTCACACACACACACACTCTCACTCACTCCACACTCGCCTCTATCTAAACACACCACACCTCAACACTCCTCTCTTCACTCTCACACACACACACCACGGCTATACTCTCGCAATCACTCCACTCACAAACATCTCTCTCTCTCTCACACACACACACACACACTTAATAAACTAAGAAATTAAGGACATTCTTTCAATTTGATTTTAAAAAATATAAATTTTACAACTTCCTGCTAATAAAAACTCTTAGATTGACAACTCATTCTAGTCACATGGTTTCGGTCTCCTCCGCTAGTTGGCTTCACTACTTCATGTATTTTCAGTTCATCACATTATCATTTATTAAACATGAAACAAGATCAAAAGAATGGCTCCGAGAAATACGATTTTTTTTTTATATATATTTAAAGAAACATAAGTTAAAAATGATTCGATTTCTGCTTTGATAAGTTAATGTTTGTTATGATATTATATACTTTAGCTTGCTTATTTCTATGAGGTGATAATATAATTCTTAGAGTCACATGCTTTCAAATGAGAATTATTCACATGAATCTATTTTATCGTTGAATGGATCTCTAATTGTGCTTTAGACCAGAGCTTCTCCAGTGGAGACCGTGAGATTCGGTTGGGAAGCCGCAAACAGACGAGATATAAATATATATATAAAAAAAAAAAAGAAATCATTGTTTCCATTACATAATTAAATAGTAAAAATAAGAATGGAATCATACAAATCCATTTAGAACTGATGGGTATTTAGAATTGTATTTTTTCAGTTATTTCAAGAAATATTATTACAATCAGGCAAGGGAATAGCTAAGTGGTTAGCATACTGGACTTCCACGCGGAGGTCCCGAATTCGAGTACAGCTGGGCTGCCCTTAGATTTTTTTCCTTCCTAGGAGCCTTTACAGCTCACTAACAGATAATAGACAGTGTTATCTTCTGTAACGAGAGAAAACTGTCCGGGGACAGGCAGTGCACTGAGAAGGCTGGTGTGTGTGTGTTATGTGCGTGCGTGAACAAAATATTTTAAAAAAGACGAATCGCAGAAAGCTTAAATTTGATATTAAGTTTAAATAGGCTACCGCGTCTGACACAAGGTTTCAGAAAAAAAAACCATCACCGGAAATAAGACTTTATTCGATAGTTTTGTTGATTTAGCGCGATTTTCTACGAAATTGACTCCAATGATTTTTTTTTTTTTTAATCTAAACTTGTGTAGTTTCTAATATGCATTAATGCTTATCAGTTTTATTTGTGACGTTTGGCCAAGAAAATCTTAATTTTTGGGTGTTATTTTTCAGTGCGGTTTGTGTGGTCTTGCTACATTGCTAGAATTCAAAACTTGTAACAAAAAATCGGTTAAGATGAAATACGATTTTACAGAATAGCTTTTGCGTTTGAAAAAATATCAGTGCTCATTGATATGAAAGTCATCTTAATTTTTTCCCTTGTTTTTTTTTTTTAATTAACGTACGGCATCATCCAAGTCATTGGCACCCGGAAACTTCACCCCTTACACTGCTGGCTTGTAGAGCCTCGTACGGCGAAAAAATCTATGGGCAGCACTGCTAGACTAGAACCCGGCATCGCCACATTCCAGTACACATCACCTATCCAGTGGGCTATCACTGAGCTATGTTATAGGGGATTATTATTGCATTCCGACCTGAAAGATTTATTGTGCTCTTGGAGCCGTCTCAGTGCACTGCCGGACTCCGGCCTAAAACAGTGCTCTCTAGGTACAGGCAACACTGCCTATCACCGGACAGAGAGCTGTACAGGTTTCTAGGAAGAGTAAATTTAAAGGCAGCACCCTGGATTCATACGCGTTGCTAGTCCAGCGCCCTACCACTGATCTAATCTCTTCCTTCTCTTTTGGCTTACGCCAATTAACTAGGGGTAGAGACGCTAGTTTGTGTACTGTAAAGGGTAGAGTGTAGTACTGTAAAGTTGTAAGTGTATTGTGTACTGTTCTGACGTAGTTCATGGATTACTGAGCTAACCTAACCCGTGGGGTCGCTACTCCCCTAGTAACTGCATGCAACAGATACCCCTTGCGAGCATACCACTGAGCCAACCACTCGCCTCTCGTTATAATCAAATTTAGGTTTTAAATAATTATTATTAAATAGATTGCTATGATTAATTATTTTCAAATTTTATTAAATTTTCTATTCGAAATAAATATTTTTTATTAATACTATAATTTACTTTTGGTGAACAAGAATATGTACTAAATAAATGCTATTATAATTTTTTTTCCAAATTTCATAGTATTTAAATTATTTTTTATAAATTGATTAGTACACACTTAAACTAATAATAAATAACAATCACAATTAAAAGAGTGAAGGAAGTTTTAATTAAATTGTTTGTGATATGCTCCGCGGGAGAGTATTACGCCCGAGAGAGCTCCCACCAATTGAGAGGTGCTGGTTAAATAACCCTCTAACAGGAAATTGTTATATTTGAATTGAAATTGAAAACCATTCAGAAACACAATAGTTTATTTGTTAATTATAAAAGTATGGCACTTACATACTTCAATCCAATATGAAATAAATATTCACAACTAAACGGAAAGTGATGGACGATGGTGCAGTTGATGGATGAAGCGGCTGTTGGCTCTGAGTTTGAATGGCTGGTAGCTATGAATCTTGTATGTAGATGTATGAGGAAAAATTCTCTTGAGAGACACTTGAGTGCTGAGCCGTGATGGGGCCCCACAAGAATCGTTCACAGGATGCAACGATCCGCTTTTCTCTTTACGAGATGAAAAACTAGTGATGAAAAATATTCACCAACGGCGCTGTGACGCTGTTACATGTAAAATAAGAGAAAGTACAAATATGTGTCTCTCGGACAGATCCAGCTCGACTACTGATTGGTTTGTAAGAGAGTTGCAGCCAGCGCGTGGACTTTGAATTCCATACAATTACGAAACGAAAATATTATATTAATAGAATAAGTTCTATTTCTGCTGAACTCTGATTTTTTTTTATAAACTTTAACAAAATAATAATAATAATACTTTTCTTAATTTCTTCTAAAATTTCATCAAAATTTTTATTTTCTGCAGTCGAACAGTTAAATAAATAAAATACCAGGAGTAGACATCGTATAGTTGTTATCAGGGAGCGCTGAGATACAGAGTCCTGGTCACCGCCACGCCAAAAAGTTTAAGAACCCTTGCTTTGTATATAATATCTCAGTAATCCAAGAGTTATTCAGTTGCTAGTTGAATACTCTTGAATTTCTTCTTATCAAATATTTAGTCCATTAACCGTTATCTCATTATTTAAATGATTAAAATCGAAGATATGTTCTATATGCTTATTAATAATATGTTAATATTATACAATATAAATTTTATTACAAAATATTATTTCGTTGAAAAACACCATTTTATTACTACTTCTATAATTTATCTATTTGGGTTTCAATTTGGATTTGATTTGTGTCCTACAAGTTTTCTGGTGGTTTAATTTGAATGAGTCATTTTAATTTTTAAAGGATTAAGTATCTTATCTTTTATATATATATATAATATAAGAGAAAGTAAAAATTCAGCGTCCGTATGTTTGTGGCCGCAAACAGTGTTTATATGTACATTTTACTCCGAAGTTCCCACAAACGGGAAATTCCGAGCTTTCGCGAAGTTGGCAGAAATAGACAGAAGCAGACGCGTTGCTATGGTGGCGCGCTCTCTGAACCTCTTTCTCAACTACCTCTGTGTACTCTAACCGCCACAACTCTCAATGTACCTCACACCAGTCTCGCGCAGTTTGCCGCGCTGGCTGAGGGAGTGATGATGTTGTTTAGTATAATAATAATAATAATACTTTTTATTACCTTTATTTTTTGTTTATTGTATATATATATGAGAACACATAACAGCGTTTTTTCAATTATGTCAAACAGATGATTTTTGCAAGAACTTTGATGTATGCAGACATTCAGACTTATTACACTTGGAACCAACACGAAAGAATTTCGAAAGAAGGAAGAGAGGCCAAGCAGTAGTTGTACAACCTGGAATATTTTCATCTAATATTTCAGAATGCTTTTATTTACGTTTGCTTCTGATTACTGTACGTGGTCCAACATCATTTATACACTTGCGAACAGTGGATGGAATAGTATATAATACGTATCGGAGTGTGTAAGAGGCACTTAATTTGCTGGAAAAAGACAATCATTGGGATAAGTCAATTGAAGATTCATCGGCTACTTCTAATCCATTTCAAATTCGTACGCTGTTCGTAATTATTTTTTCTACACGTTTCCTATCACAACCACTACAATTGTGGGAGAAATAAAAGACACATGGCCGAAGATATTCTGCACAGAATGCATCAAGAAACACATAATCATGGCTTGAATTTCACAGAAGAAATATACAATGAAGCGCTAATCTTCATTGAGGATCTTTGTCTTGCAATGTGTGTCAAGTAGTTGGCACGATTGGGTGTATCAGCACCGAATAGGTCGATCAATGCAACATTCGAGAGAGAACTGCTCAGGGAGCAATCATACACCAGAAATGACTTACAGCTGTTCGTCCAAGAAAATACACTGACTCCTTCAAGAACAAAAGATAGCATTTGATACCATCATACAAACTGTGGCCAACCAATCCGGTGGATTGTACTGTTTGGACGCTCCAGGTGGAACTGGAAAAACGTTCTTAATTTCCTTAATCCTGGCTAAAATCCGTTCAAATGGCCATATTGCGTAAAGCAATTGCTTCTTCAGGTAATGCTGCTACGTTGTTGGAAGGAGGTAGAACAGCGCATTCAGCTCTTAAACTGTCACTAAACATGCACATCACAGAAAACCAAACATGCAACATTTCTAAAACATCAGGAATGTGAAAGGTTCTTCGGGCGTGCAAAATCATTGTATGGGATGAGTGTACAATTGTCACAAGAAGTCATTGGAAGCATTAGACCATAATTGAAACACATGCGAAATAATCAGGTTCCATTTGGTGGAGCATTGGTGTTACTATCCGGTGACTTCAGGCAAACGCTTCCAGTGATACCTCGTTCAACACCAGCTGATGAATTGCATGCCTTAAAACAACAATTTTCAATACGCCTTGCGTTCGCTATAAATATCAATAAAGCGCAAGGACAATCATTGCAAGTTTGTGGTTTGATTTTAGAAAACGAATGCTTCTCTCTTGGGCAATTATATGTCACATGCTCCAGAGTCGGTAACCCATCTGATCTTTATGTTTATGCAAGAAAACGGACAAACAGAAAAATGTAGTCCATCCACTAGCTTTACAATAGAAAAAGACTTAGTTAAAAACATTTTTTCTTTCTTTCCTTCAGTGCACAGCAATGCAAAGTAGGGTATTAAAATGAATGATGTGTTTTCTTGCTGAATCTATGTTAACTATAATACTTCTATTTATTTCCCTAATAATTAAAATCAGACTGAGCCACAGCGAAGCGTGGCTGGGTTTAGCTAGTTTATAATAATTAAGAAAAAATATTAATTAAGCAAAATCAATCATACTATTTTTACATACATATTTCTTGCTGACTTGACAATTTTTTCTTTTTTCTTTTCCTTTTTTTTAGGTCAGGGCTAAAGCCACAAACAGTTTGAAAAAAGTATGTACCTAAATCAATCAATATTAATTACAAAATTATAATGTATTTAAGAAATATTTTTATTGATTTTGACGTTCTTTTTTTTTTATGTATTAATTGAAATTTTCCATTTACTCGTATGATGAAATGTAAATGTATTCTTATATAAATTTATTCACCATGTATGACTCATTTTATTTGTTAACATATATTATCAGATTGATTTTTTTTTTTTTTTTATTTATTGTCGCAGTGAATCATTTATAACCAGGTTGTAATAATAAAAAGAAAATATTGTTTTAAATAAAGTTTATGTAGAGATTGAATTTTAAAAACATTTAAGATTCCGGGTTGAGACCGGCATCAGTGGTTTGCTAAAAAACCGACATTTCGCCCATATTAGAATGAGCCTCTTCAAGGTCATTACGTCTTGGAAGTAAGTTAATGTAGCAAACCATTAGCTTCATTAGCTTTCAAGATGTGACGGCCTTGAAGAGGCTCATTGCAATATGGGTGAAACGTCGGTTTCTAGCAAAGCATTGACGCCGGTCTCATCCTGGAAAATCAATGTATTTCATGAGGATGGCCACGGAAACTCCAAGATTAGATTGAAATTTTTATAATTGGAGATTTTTTCTGATCATTGAAAGAAGAGTTTTAAAATGTAAGTTAAATTTTACGATGCGCTTTCACTACTTAAGTTCACTTTATTTCACCACTTTCATAGATCTCAAAGAATTTAGAATTGCAAGCACGGTATGCATAATTAAATTCTGAACTTTAAAATTTTAGTGCCTTAAGTTTATGAATAGTTAATAGAATCAGTTGATAAAAGAAAAAAGAAAAACATTTACAAAATGTGGCCAGTAAACTTTACTATTTTGTCTGTCTAATTGAAATACAAAATGAATAAATAATTCTGGCAGTTCGCCAACAAAAATTGCTGTCAACTGAGAAGCCAAAAAACTGGGCTTCTAGTCCAGACACTAGACCGGAGCTTTGCACACTCCTTTACTGTTTCGCTTTTTAAAAAAACTCATAAAAATATCCCTTTATGTGCAAACGAAAAATAGCAGAATCATAGGATGAGTAGAATCTTTAGAGAAGTAAGGCATTTGTATATACCTAGTATTGCTCATATTAGATTCTGTGGAGGGGTGAGGTAGATCGCCTGCAACCGATGTCCCCAGCGTAATCTAAACGATCAACTGTTGTCGCCAAGCATCACTTAGCGACACCGTGTCACGGCCACAACTTGCTCGGTCTGCAAACGGCCTTTTTGAACGCCTTGACTAATCCGGCATTAAGCAGTTAAGGCTCTTTTTCTTGGAATGCCGGAAGATTAACTCATGACAAATATATACAGCTTAGAAGAAAATCGCCTTTATCAGCTTAATCGGTGATAGGACAAAGCTTACAACCTGAGTTCATATAATGAAGAAAATGAATCCAGAGAGTAAACATAAGGCGTTATATGTAATGTACAGATCATGATTGAAGACCATTGATTGATTACTTTCTATACAAAGCCTCCAACAAATAAGTGTGACTTGAAAGTATTTGGTATAATAAAATACTGGTTATAAGGTGATTTAAATGGTCCCTTGCTTTGATGGGTTGTCGATAATGATGGAAGAGTGCCCACACTTTTCTTGCAATTAATGAGTAGCAATCCCATCCGAATTTAGTTCTTAGCCATCCAAACTTGAAAATTACACACAAACTTGTGAACTTGACATATAGATAAGTACGAATAGGTAAGTGAAATTTCAAAGGCGACGATTCATTCGTAATAATTCTTTAGTACGGCTTCTTCTTCCTTTCGTATGCTATTCGTAATACTGCTCGAAAACTCAATTGGCAAATGCCTCATATCACTTTGTTCACTAGTTAGAGGTATATAGACCGTTAATAAGTAATGCCGAGAACTTTCATCTTCATACCTAGCATTTTAGAGCTACTTATAAAAAGTGGGAATAAATTTGGAAACCTCCTCTTTAGATGTGTCCTAGGTTATTTTATTAGATCATTTTGTAGTATCTTTTTCTTCCTAGTTGGGCTTAAAACCGTAGCAAAATAGAAAATTATATAATTATTCTTAAATAAGTTTTCAGATATTTTCGTAAAAATCATTTTGAAATAAAAACTAAAATATTATTACTGTATTATTAGCAATTAAATATTCCACGAAATAACGCCGCTACTATATGCCCTTGACTCTCCAGTTTTAAACTTCCATTCTAAATGAACACCTGCATTTTGAAAACAAAAAGAACACTCTACAGGAATGATAAAGAAATAATCTCGCAAATTAAATATATCCTTTTCAAAAAAAACAAAAAAAAAACGATTTATTGTTAAAATTAAATCAACAATGTCGTAAACATATATAATTTTTTTGCTTTCTTTATTTTTAATATTTTTGCTTTAGAGGGGAGACAATTGTTACATTTCGGTGAGTTATATGCGAATATTTTACGTCAAGAATAGTACCAAGCATGTTTTGAATATTATATTACCTTTTTTATTACTTTCTGTTACGAATAAGAGGTTAGAGGAAGGAAGTATGGCAATCGTGTCAGATTTTAAAAATTAAGTTTGCAACGGAAATACACGTTTTGAAGTCCAAAAAAGTGATTTTAGAAAATGGTTTGTATATATACAGGGTGACCAGAGTTATATGCTCCACCCACTTTTTTTTTAAACGGCGGGAAATTTCGAAAAAATAGAAAACACGTATTTAATCATTTTTAGTCTAGTTTATTTTCAGTGATTGATCCATTTTTTTTATACCCCAATATCCCGAGATACAGCATCCAACTTTTTTTTTCAAATGGAACATTATATTTTTTGTGCATATTTTTATAGTAATTGAGCCTCTGAAAAAAAAAAAAAAATTTAAAATCGGTTAGGTTTTTCAAAAGTTATGGTAATTTAAAATATGAAAAACAAATTTCAGTTTAATGTCAAAATTACCTTATTTTTTCTTTAAAGAAGCTCTTCAAACTGGACACTATCAACGGATAGGCAAGCCAAAGCTCTGGACTCCCACGCTCTGTTTGTAGCAGCACTTAGGTGGCAAAGTCAACATCTAGGCAGGCTAGAGTTATTCGACGTTCCAGATCTTCGACTGAAGGCACGGGATTAAGGTTACTGTACTCTTTATTTTTTAGATATCCCCACAAAAAATAGTCCATTGGGGTTAAGTCCGGAGATCGAGGTGGCCATTGGATCGGATCTCGGGATATTGGGGTTTAAAAAAATGGATCAATCATTGAAAATAAACTAGACTAAAAATGGTTAAATACGTGTTTTCTATTTTTTCGAAATTTCCCGCCGTTTAAAAAAAAAGTGGGTGGCGCATATAACTCTGGTCACCCTATATATGAAAAAAATATCTCAAAAATGAAAAGTTGCAAGTAGTACAAACATGGTGGTCCGTTTAGGTACTACCACCGTAACAGACTCGAAGATTTCCGGCAAAATCCATTAACCGGAAATTCCACTTTACTGAATGGTTTTTGTTTTTTTGTAATTTTATCAAGAACGGCTCCAACGATTTTCTTCGAATAGTTTATATCAATTAGACATACAAAGTGTTACAACTTTTATTTGAAATATTTCTTCGGAAAAATTCACGTAAAGGCACTTTTTCAAGGGAGGGATGGGCATATGATTTTTTTTTTTTTATTGTTCAATTTCAGTTCAACAATGTACTATACAAGTCTGTCAACTAAATAATATTAAATAGAATTATATAAGTTGCCAAAATTCCCAGTTTCGAAGAAAATCAATTGAGCGAAATCGCGACTTTAATGAATTGGTTTTTCAGGTTTTTGTGATTTCGTGATAAAATTGCCGACGGTTTTTAAACTTAGTAAGAGTTTTAAGTGTGAAAAAAATTTGCCATTTCGCAGTAAGAGAAAGTCGTGTGAGTGTTTTGATTAAGATGAAGTAGATTTTGATTGAATAGTTAGCTAGCTGTTGCGTAGATTTCCCATCTTTATAGTTATCTTTCAATACATTGTGGACTGCGTTACCTACATAAAATTAAGGAGTTTATAATGAATAACTAATAACTCCATTTCTAAGAAATTTTTTTTAACTAAAAATTATTAATTCCTTGAAGAAATGTTTGTAGGTGTTTAACATAAATTCTACTTTCTCCTACTAGTATAAACGGCCAAATACAAAATGGCGGACTTACATAGCATCTTACATTTCCTATGGCCTTCTTTTTCACATACAATGGAATGAATATCCTGAATTTTTTATCTGTATAGCTCACATTAATTATATAAAACAGTAAATATAGGTTAGAAATAACTTGATTTTTGCATTTTTTTTTTTTTTTTTATAAAAAACTTTTATTGCATAATTTGATAATTTATAAAATACCTACGAAAAAAGTAGTAAAAAAAATTGTAAACTAGTTTTTTTCCAAAGAAATAATTAGTTGTAAATTGGATGTTGAGGTTCGATCAGACACAAAGAACTCTTTTTAAATTTCTACCGACGTTTCGGCAAATTTATTGCCTTCTTCAGGGTTTGTACAAAGGTTTTAATACAAATCAATAAAAAATAGAAACAACATAAAATATGAACTGAAAATAAATATTTTTTAAAATAAACTATATAAAAATAAACTAAATAAAAAGTATTATATATACAGGGTGACCAGAGTTATATGCTCCACCCACTTTTTTTTTAAACGGCGGGAAATTTCGAAAAAATAGAAAACACGTATTTAATCATTTTTAGTCTAGTTTATTTTCAGTGATTGATCCATTTTTTTATACCCCAATATCCCGAGATACAGCATCCAACTTTTTTTTTCAAATGGAACATTATATTTTTTTTTGCATATTTTTATAGTACTTGAGCCTCTAAAAAAAAAAAAAAAATTTTAAATCGGTTAGGTTTTTCAAAAGTTATGGTAATTTAAAATATGAAAAACAAATTTCAGTTTAATGTCCAAATTACCTATTTTTTCTTTAAAGAAGCTCTTCAAACTGGGCACCATCAACGGATAGGCAAGCCAAAGCTCTGGACTCCCACGCTCTGTTCGTAGCAGCACTTAGGTGGCAAAGTCAACATCTAGGCAGGCTAGAGTTATTCGACGTTCCATATCTTCGACTGAAGTCATGGGATTAAGGTTACTGTACACTTTATTTTTTAGATATCCCCACAAAAAATAGTCCATTGGGGTTAAGTCCGGAGGTCGAGGTGGCCATTGGATCGGACCATGAGTTCCTAACCACTTTTCGTGGAAATTTCTGTCCAGGTAACGTCGAACAACTCTCGCATTATGTGCCGGGCAACCATCTTGTTTGAAAATACATATCTAACCGACGTTTTAGAGGAACATCTTCAAGCAAAACTGGCAAAATGTCTCTTAAAAAAGTTAGATACCTTTCACCAGTTAAGTTCCCTCTGTAGAAGTATGGGCAGATTAGTTGGTTTCCTCAAACTCCACACCAAACATTTGTAGAAAAAACAACCTAATGGCGTATGGCGAAGGTAACTTGTGGATTTTCTTCTGCCCATATTCTAAAGTTCCAACGATTAAGAAGGCCATTGTTGGTAAACTTTGATTCATCAGTCCATAAAATTGTGCATTTTTTTGTGGGGATATCTAAAAAATAAATGTACAGTAACCTTAATCCCATGACTTCAGTCGAAGATATGGAACGTCGAATAACTCTAGCCTGCCTAGATGTTGACTTTGCCACCTAAGTGCTGTTACAAACAGAGCGTGGGAGTCCAGAGCTTTGGCTTGCCTATCCGTTGATGGTGCCCAGTTTGAAGAGCTTCTTTAAAGAAAAAATAATGTAATTTTGACATTAAACTGAAATTTGTTTTTCATATTTTAAATTACCATAACTTTTGAAAAACCTAACCGATTTTAAATTTTTTTATTTTTATTTCTTTAGAGGCTCAATTACTATAAAAATATGCAAAAAAAATATAATGTTCCATTTGAAAAAAAAAAGTTGGATGCTGTATCTCGGGATATTGGGGTATAAAAAAATGGTTCAATCACTGAAAATAAACTAGACTAAAAATGATTAAATACGTGTTTTCTATTTTTTCGAAATTTCCCGCCGTTTAAAAAAAAAGTGGGTGGAGCATATAACTCTGGTCACCCTATATATATATATATCACATTTAAATTTATTTTAAACTATTGTTGTAGAACAGATCAATATTAAACTAAATCACAACTATTAAAACTTTGACAATAT
The DNA here is from genome assembly GCA_011037195.1 of Triatoma infestans. Taxonomy (NCBI): domain Eukaryota; kingdom Metazoa; phylum Arthropoda; class Insecta; order Hemiptera; family Reduviidae; genus Triatoma; species Triatoma infestans. The sequence continues at coordinate 22,725 of JAAEAF010009388.1, forward strand.
GTGGCATCATATATAAGAGTAAAGTATAGAAATAACTTAGGAAATGTACTTACAAAAATTTTCAGTTAGAATTACAGTAGTAATTACTCTACTTTAACCTGTGGCATATCATCACCAAGTGTTACGGACATTGGATGGGCCAAGGTTTGTAAAGGGCTATGACAGCGGATGGTAAAACAAACCTTGTCTTAGTCTGTATGTTGTTTTGGAAATTCCACGTGATTGTTATAACTGAGGGATAGGTTTTTGGTGTCTGTTCTAAAATTGATAGATAATTTATCTATCAATAAATAATTTAGAACAGAAATTTAAATATTTATTAGATAATTTTAGATAATTATAGATTATTTATAATAAATTTGCCGAAACGTCGGTAGAAATTTGTAATAGCACCCATCCACAGCAAAGAGAATGCAACCACAGCAGAGAGAAGAGAGGCCCTCTCTGGTTAACAGAGAACACTCTCTGACTTAGGCAGGCTAGAGTGGGAGAACCTGTATATATAAACCAGTGGGAATCTATCTAAAGGCATCTATCATATACAACCATACAACTGTACACCAATCATTGCATCGTGTCATATCTCTACTCTCACCATTCATTCTATCATTTTCATTATAAAGTCCAGTGCAGTTAGTGTTAACGTAGCTACATTATATTAGTGTCAGCATATCTCGTTCATTTAATCAAACCTAATTTCTCTCCTCAACAACCCTTTTATAAATTTAAAAAGAGTTCTTTTGTATGCCCGAACCACAACATCCAATTTACAACATTGAATACAACGGTCGTAACGAACACCAATAACAGAAATAATTAGCTATAAATAATTAACCAATCACAATGTAGTAGTAAAAATATGAAATGTGGACGTGGTGAACATGATAATTGTAAATTTCTGATTGGCCTAACACATACACTCACATTTCACACTTTCTCTTCTACAAATTGATTTTTTGGTAGGGTTCTGGGGGGAATAGTAGCGTTATGCTTTCCCCAAAAGTTCCATTTCAATATAATGTATGGTTTTACCATCTACATAATATTAATATACATTAAATACATTGGAACATTGAGTTCCAAATTTGAAGTAAATCGATTCACTAGTGGTGCAATTTTACAGAATAGGTTTTTGGGTTTTTTGGAATTTTCTCAAAAACTAGTACAGCGATTTCCTTTAAACTGGAATCCGCAAACATGGAAACCGTATCACTTTTATTTGAAACATTTTTCTGAAAAAAATGATTTTAGAGGGGGTATTGAAGGTCTGTGTCAGTTAGTTTAAAATTAAATTGGCACAACCTTTCCTTAGTTTTGACATAGAGCGCTCCACATAAAACCGCTCAGGTATTAAATTTAAATCGCCACCACCATTTTTACGACCAGCCCAACTAAACATTGCGATGTGGTAACTTTAAAGAAAATTTCGTGATTAATGGTTTTAATTAGAGTAAGTTAGTAATCCTGTTAGTTTTTTTTTTAATACAGTGACAGTTTTTTCAAATATACATTTTTTTTTTTTTACTCAACTATACAGCAAAATAAATGATCCAAGCCAGTCGGATGTCTTGGGAATCACTAGGTGCACCCGACTTTGTTAAAATATGAATTTTAAAATTTCATTTCAGAACAGAATCTTTGTAAACATACATACTTACCTAAGGTCATTGCCTTCAACGCAGTTTGTCCCTGATAATTTAGTGTGAGATCATGGCCGGGGTCAATAACCTTGGACTATGCTTTTTTTTATTTTCGTTTTTACGGGTAGCCTTTGTGGTTAGTTTTTTTTTTTTGGTTTAGTAATATTTATGGGATCTGTTATCCCAGTTTGAAATAATGTTATGAATTAAATAGTAATGTTTTTTTTAAAATGCATGATGTGAAATACAAAACTTGTGTTTAATTTTGGAATAGTTATCTGCATATTATGCAATGTTACTGCTTGCGAAGCCGTTAATTATTCTTTTGGTTGTATAAAGTAAGAAAATAGAAACAGTGATCTCACTTTTAAAGCGGTAGAAGATTAAAGATTTGTTTTGGTTCTCTTAGCCATTTTTAATAGTTCTAAATTTAAAGTTTCATCACATAACTACTTGGGCCAAATCACTACTGTATACATACAATATAGTAAATAGTTGGAGGTGAATCAAATGGCAAGCCAGTCCGCTTGTAACTAACCTCTAGAGAACTTACTTCTGGACGCTTCTTTCTTTTCTTATTTAAACTAAAGTGTTATTTTATATTAAAATTATCGCATGTTCATTCAAGTTGGAATGATGTGCCGTAATCTGGGATTTGCTAAACTAATAATGGGAGGTATGTGTTTAATACCATGCACTAAAATGCATGTTTATATCTATTTATTTTTAATATAATGAAAATTTCATATATTGATGCAGTATTTTATGATTTCATTTGTACCTATATAAAAGGAAACAATTAAATAATTATTATCAATTTAAAAAAGCGCTAGTAATGTAAGCTTTCAACTGATCTGAATGGTGGGTCATTCTGTTTCTAAAGTTAGTTGCTAAATAAATATCTTAACGATGTTACGAATATCATCTAATATTATTGATCATTATTCTGCTGTATGGAGTAAGCTATATAGATAGTATTCTAAATATTCTCCCACCCCAGCCCCAGATTCTAGTTTACTTGTCGTCATAATTTTAAACCAATTTTCATTTTTGAATTAGCTCCTGTTTTCTGTGGATGATGGCCGGAGTTGTCTGTGTACGAATCTTGGTGACGGAAGATATGAGCTATACTTTTGCATCACAAGAAGATAATTATAACCAAGCAGGTTAATGGAAACATGGAAGCAACTTAAATGGTCATCATATATGTTTCCCTAAAACTCATTTTATAGAACATAATTTGAAAAAGATAAGAATAATGTAGCTTGTTATTTTTATTATCTACGCAGCTAATTGTAAAAGGAAATCTTAGAAGGAAGGTTCTTGGCAGGGTACGCATATGATAAATGAAATAAAGGATGTTTTTTTTTTATTGTATTTTTAATGATGAACAATCAATGCATCAGTGATAATATTTCAAACTGCACAAATGTCATCTAGAGTGTGAATCCACTTTTCCGAGTAAAAGACGTAACATTATTAACAAAAGACATGGAGGTGAAACTAAACAGCAATCTCAAGAAGAGAACGTCTCTCTTCTTCTCCTGAGGTTTTATTTGAATGGGTTAAAAGAAGATAAAAGATTCATAAATAATTTTTTATAATGTTATTAATCATTGCAACAAAAAAAATGCAAATTGACGTTACATATTCCAAATTTGAAATTTGAAAATTTGTTAACACGAAGAAGCGTTATTCAATTTTTTATTTTCATTTTAAGGCGCGTCAACATCTATGGTCACTGGCGCCCGGAGCCTTCTCAGTGCACTGGCGGCCTCCGGACAGTGTTCTCTCGTTACAGACAATACTGTCCATCAGTGAGTTGTAGAGGCTTAGGAAGAAAAATTTTAAGGGCTGCACAGCTAGACTCGAACCCGGGACCTCCGCGTGGAAGTCCAGTATGCTAACCACTTAGCTATTCCCTAACAATTATTACCCGAATTAATCCAATAATTCGAGTAATAATTGTTTTGTGACTAAAGTTCTTACTAACTTTTATAGTTTCGGTAAATATCTGTAGTATGTATTACAATTCTTTAGAATTTAATTTTTATAAATTGTTAACTGCTTCTGTTGTATTGTAAAGTTTACTACTTTCTGGGATCAAAATTTTTTTAACTTACCCTTTTTTTTTTCAATATTGAATAATTTTCATTAAAGTAGTGCTATTTGAGAGGGGAAGGGGTGTAACCTAGAATTTAAATTGTGAGTTTCTTTAGGTTTCAGAAAATGCTGAATATGAAAATATTTTCTCTTGTCCATCTATTTATTGTATACATTAAAGTATGCATGATTTTCCTTAGCAATTTCATTAACTGTTCCAGGAACTTCAATAAAGGTGCTGAAACTACTACCGCTAAATATTACTACTACTACTACTTCTAAATTTACCAACAAAAAAACTTTGGAAATTGTTGTAGAAGTGGAATGGAAACATAATAATATCATAGTTCTAGAGACTAGATCACCTCTAAAATCACTTTTCTCTTAAAAAAGTTACAAATTTAATTAAAAGATCATTGAATTTTTTTATATTTATATATACATAAATTAACGAAAGATCTATTTTTATTAGTCATCTGAGGTCATTAGCGCTTCGAGACTCTCTGTCCCTGCGGTCTCAGGGCTGCCTTTGCGCTCCCCACTCAGCTAATCTTATCCTATTAAAGTTTGTTTCAAGAAAAATAGTGAAAGCTAAAATAAAATTTGCCGAAAAGATACTTCCGGTTAAGTGATTTTAGGGGACTTCCTGTAGATTCCTCATATATAATCAAAAAAATAAGATTCAACTTTCTGGGATTTTTTTATTTATTTAAGCTTTCTTACACATATTATTTAAAAAAATCTGGTGTGAAACACTCACACAACTTTCTCTTAGTCCAGTTCTCAAAATTATAATGGATAAATTTTATAGTTTGTGTACCAAATTTAATGAAATTCGTCGAAAACTGAAAAAACTGTCAGTAAAAGCGCACTTCCGGTTTACTAATTTTCTTGAAACTCGGAATTTTGGCCATCTATTTATTTCTAATTAATTTTGTTTGGTTGATAGAATTGTATATCAACTACGATAGCACTTGAGAGAAAAACATAACCCCCCTCCTCCAAAAGTGCCCCTAAATGAATTTTCCCAGAGAAATGTTTTAAATAAAAGTTGTAGATCTTTGTATGTTTAGTTTGTATATAAACTTTTAAGAAAATCGTCAGAGACATTTTTGAGAAAACACGAAAAAGTGAAAAAAATCATTTAGTAAAGTGGTAATGAAAAACGCACTTCCGGTGATTCGATTTTTTTGAAACTCGGAATTTCAACAACATATTCAATTCTAATTAACATTATTTAGATGATAGAATTGTTTAATAAACTGAAATAGCGCTTTAGATGAAAACCTAACCCTACCCCTCCCCCAGAAATGCCCTTAAATGAATTTTCCCGATGAAATGTTTCAAAATAAAAGTTGTACCTGTTAGTACGTCTGGTTGATATACCAAGTTTGAAGAAAATCGTGGGAGCCATTTTTAAGAAAATCGCAAAGACATAAAAAAAAACTACTAGTAAAGTGGTACTTCCAGTTGAGGAATTTTGACAGATGTCCCACTGTCGGATCCCATGGTGATAACTAAACGGAATATCAAGTATGAACATTCTACGGTTTTTCGTTTTTGAGCTATGTTGCTGTTCACATGCATACATACATACATATATACATACACACACACACACACACACACACCCTTTGCTAAAAACCACTTTTTTGGACTCATGGGACCTCAAAACGGATATTTCCGGTGAAAACTCATCGAAAATTTGACACGATTACAATACTTCCTCTTGCTAGGAGTAAGAGAAAGTAAAAAAAAAAAAATTATAAATTAAGTTCAAATAAAATATCAAATTAATCATTATTGATGATAATTATGTAGAATATTTAAAAATAATAAATTATATTAACTCCTAGTAAGAGGAAGTATTGTAATCGTGTCAAATATTTTCGATATCGAGTTTTCACCGGAAATATCCGTTTTGAGATCCCCTGAGTCCAAAAAAAGTGGTTTTTCTAAAATGGTGTGTGTATGTGAACAGCATTGCTCAAAAATTGAAAAACCGTAGAAAGTTGATATTCCGTGGGATATCACCATGGGATCTGACAGTACGTTATCTGTCAAAATTCTTCAACTTTACTAGTTGGTTTTTTTACTTTTTTGTGATTTTCTCAAAAATGGCTCCAACGATTTCCTTCAAACTTTGTACATTAACTACACAATCAAACAGCTACAACTTTTATTTGTCACATTTCTTCGGGAAAATTCATTTAAGGGTATTTTGGGGGAGGGGTGGGGTTACGGCTTCCTCTAAACTGTTATTTCAGTTTATTAAAAAATTCTAACATCTAAATAACGTTAATTGGAATTAAATATGTTGAAATTCCGAGTTTGAAAAAATCAGATAATAGGAAGTGCGTTTACTTTAGCACTTTGCTAAATGATCTGTTTTCACTTTTTTTGCGATTTGCACAAAAATGACTCCGACGATTTTCTTGAAACTTCTTATATAAACTACATATACAAAGATGTACAACTTTTATTTAGAATATTTCTCTGGAAAAATTCTTTTAAGGGCAGCTATTAGGGAAGGGTGGGGTTATGTTTTTCTCTAAAGTGCTATCATAGTTGATTATACAATTCTATCATCCAAACAATATTAAGTAGAAATAAATAGATTGCCAAAATTTCGAGTTTCAAGAAAATTAGTAAACCGGAAGTGCCCTTTTACTGAACAGTTTTTTCAGTTTTCGACGAATTTCATTAAAATTTTGGTACACTAACTATAAAATTTGTCCATTATAATTTTGAGAATTGGAGTAAGAGAAGGTTGTGTGAGTGTTTCACACCAGATTTTTTTTCCCCCAGAGAGTATGAGAGTTCACAAATCTTCACGACATCTTCACAAAATTACGAGCATAATGAATTTTGATATAATATTCAAGATATCCTGACAAAGGTCCAAAGACCTGAAAAACCTGTCGATTATCCATAGAAGGAAGCTGAGTTATCTTGGAAAAAATCTTTAATGTTATTCTAGTATTACATCCCGTAACCAATTATAAAGCCATGAGAGAAGGGTTTTGTCGCTCGAAGCAGCTGCCAGACGGCTAGGCGTGGTTGTTAATGAAGCAAAAACCAATCATATGCGCACGGGATGTGGCCCTTCTACCCAAGAGCAGCACCTGATGATCGCGCACTATAGGTTTGAGAGGGTCAATGAATTTATCTATCTTGGATCTTTGGTAAATAGCGAAAACCAGAGGAGCCTAGAAATTAAAAGCAGGATTATGGCCGCGAACAGGTGTTATTTCGGCCTAGCAAAACATTTGCAAAGCAAGCTCATCTTTCGTAGCACAAAGTCACTGCTGCTATACAAGACGCTCATTTTCGGCCAGTGCTGATTTACAGTTCCGAAGCGAGGGCCATGACGAAAACAGATGAACGAGCCCTGATGGTATTTGAACGGAAGGTGCTTCGTAGAATCTAGGGTCCTATACGAGATGGCCAGAACTGGAGAATCAGACATAACCGTGAAGTTTACGCATTATTCAAGGAGCCGGATATCTCTCAGGTAATAAAACTTGGAAGACTGCGGTGGACAGGGCACCTGGCTAGGATGTGTAGGGAAGAGACCCTGTGGAAAACTTTGGAGGGCACTGTGCAAGGTCCCAGGCAGGTAGGCAGGCCGGTCCAAGGCTGCGATGGCAGGATTGTGTGGCAAAAGACGCACTGGCAATGCTTGGATTCCGCAATTGGTGGGTGGCTGCGCAGGGAAGAGATGTCTGGCGGGATCGTCTTGAGGAGGCCAAGACTCTTCATGAGTTGTAGCGCCAAGAAGAAGAAGAAGCAGAACCAATTATAAAGATCTGGATATTGCATAATCTCTTGGTACTGAGCAAGTTTACTTTTTCATAATGTTATATAATGAAATAAATGGTTTGAGGTTCTCAGTGTACGAAAGTATGCTTTTTTGGCGATTGGCCTGATTTACCCTTAGTGAGTTAGTAAACAAAACAAAAAAACGAAAATATTTCCAGTAGATTCAAAACTTGTGAAATATTCTGAGGAATACACAAAAAGTTGTTTCAGTAGAATTCACCAATAGATTTGTTTTTTACAATTTTCTATACGATATTGTTTAAAAATGACTACTATGATGTTCTTTAATCTTAATATCAAGCATACTTTGATATACTTCGGGTATCAGTTTTTTTTCGAGTTAATTGATTTATGGTGGGTTCTGCTGCGATATGTTTTGTGTTTTTGGTGAAGAGTCCTGCGATCTACACGGTCTATTGTGCTAGCCCCTTCAGGTGCCATGGGCGAACCTCTCGCCTACAGCTCCCCCACTAGGTTAAGATCCCTAAGGAATCTAATATCTTGGACAACTCTAGGAAGCTACGTTCCTCTCTTCCTTCTGGTAATCCCAGGTTCCTGCATCTTCTTTGGCAGCATCGCAGTTATTTAGGAGATGCATTATAGTTTCCTCCATCTGCCCACAGAATCTGCGGGAGCTTATTCTTACTGAGGCCGATGCTTGCTTCCGATCTCCCTTAGTTATAATTCCCCAAGCAGATCTTTGCCTGCCTTAGTCCTGGGAGGGAGTACCAAAGTTGAGACCTCCTTGTTTCTTTCTCCTTCTTGAGTTTCTTGTGATATGATATTTTGGACCGATTATATAGAAGGCTAATTTTCCATATAGAGTAGCAAGGTTCAGTGGCTATATAAATATAAAGGATAGTCATATTGCAATAAAAATTTCATTTTTAAAAGAAATAAGTAAACTAGAATTACAATGAGAAAAACTTTTAGAAGTCGAGTTGGAAAAATTCATAGGAATTGGTTAATTGAATAATATATGAACATTGCAAAAGTCGGACACTTTGTTTTCTTTGATTTATAGTGACATTTGTTTTTATATAAGTATAATTATTTTTATAAATTATTTTTGGTGTTATTTATGACCGCTGTTTTCAATGTTGTAAATTGGATGTTGAGGTTCGGTCATTTACAATGCCCAGCTACATATATAGGACAAACATCTCAATATTTAAATAATAGGCTATACCAACATAAATACGACTGTAAAACTAAAAAACCGACTGACATGACTACAGCACTAACGAAACACTGCATACAATACAAACACGAATTTGACATAGAAAACACTAAAATTCTCTCCATCAATGATAACAATAGAAAAAGAAATATATTGGAAATGGTTCATATTAAAAAAGATAAATAGATAATTAGATCAATTTTAGAACAGACACCAAAAAGCTAGCTATCCCTCAGTTATAACAATCTCCTGGAATTTCCAAAACAACATACAGACTAAAGGGCGCCTTCCACTGCGAGCGAAGCGGGCTCCGTTTGGACTCCGTTCAACTGCAAAGGTTTATCTTCATGTAACTGCTTCCACTATGAAAAGAGTGAGCGGAGCGGACTGAACGAGTATAAAGAGTTACAAAAGTGGTCGCAGAGTTGAGCGGATTTGGGACGGACTCCGTTCGACTCGCAACGCCAAATCTCATAGAAGTGCTTCCACCAATAGATGAGTCAGCGGAGCGGACTGAGCGAGGAAAAAGGAGCCGTTGTGTCACGCTGTGCAATGCTAGTTTTGAACGGTGTCCGCTAGCCCTTCCCTACCTCCCTCCCTACTTATGCGCGCATTCCACTGCGAATTTTTTTTTCAGCTCATTCTTGAACATGTTCTGTGACTGCAGTATCGTAGTGTATTTGAATAAAATGGAGCTTTTTATTGAAACAGTGCGACAATACCCTTGTTTATGGAATACCAGCCACAGAGATTATCATCTTGTAAATCGTAGAATATCCGTAGTAAATCGCCTTTGATAGGTCTCTCTCTAATGTGGTAGCTCACCTAAAATCTTGGTTTGTTACGCTTCTTTTTCTTATAACTATAGAGTAGCAAGCATTTACTTATCGTATTTATATAGTCATTATCACTGGAATCGTCTGGCATTATTACTAGAAACGAAAAACGAAAAAGCAAACTTCAACCACGACTTGCTCGATCCAACTGGCTATGATGAACTGGTAACCATTCAGTCCGCTGATAATAATGGAAGCATCAACCCCTTCCATCTCATTTCTCGCTTAGCTCAATCCGCTAGCAGGTTTCCGAATCCGCTGACAATGGAAGGCAAATACCTCTTTTATGTAAAACTCTTTTTAGTGGAAGGTCAAAACTATTTTACTCCGTTTCGCTCAGCTATTTCATGCTCATTACCCTTTTGCAGTGGAAGGCATGCTTAAACCTTGACCCATCCAATGTCCCTAACACTTGGTGATGATAAGTCACAGGTTAAACTAGAGTAATTACTACTGTAATTCTAACTGAAATTTTTTGAAACTACATTTCCTAAGTTATTTCCAATCTTATTTTATAATAATAAATATAATTATATAATATTGATCTGTTCTACAACAATAGTTTGAAATAAATTTAAATGTGCTATATATTATATATCATACTTTTTATTTGATTTATTTATATATTTTATTTTTAAAAAAATTTTATTTTGAAAATATTTATTTAAAGTTCATATTTTATGTTGTTTCTATTTTTTAGATAGATTTGTATTAAGACCTTTGTACAGACCCTAAAGAAGGCAATAAATTTGCCGAAACGTCGATAGAAAATTAAAAAAGAGTTCTTTTGTATGACCGAACTTCAACATCCAATTTACAACATTTATAAATTATTCATATTAATTATTTCCGATTTACTCAATTAAAGGTAGGACTAGTTAAAGTAGAATGGAAATTAGTTTCTGTGTTTGAATAAAAAAACTAACGGCGCAGGTCAAATTTTATATGTACGAGATTTACTATCTAAACACTATCGTGTATAAAACATATTAAAGTGGTGGCCACTTACCAAGGACAGCTGATATTTATTTATAAAAAACACTTCTCTCTCAATCCGGAATACTTTCCTCAACATACTTCCGTTTTGTATGTTTCCTTCCTTTCTTTAAGTCAACTTTGCTGATATTTTATTTGATTAATTACTATCTTGTTTATTGTTATTGCTTTTTGATTTTTAATTTTCACCCAAATGTTTATTATTTTCATGACGCACAGTAAGTAAGTCCATGTTTATTAAACTTTACAACAGCCTCATTAGAGCCTCATGGAGTTTACGTTTATATTCACATGTAAAATTATTTAATTAATTCTTTAAATAATTTTTACTTCCTCTTTCTCCTAGTAACAGGAAGTTTGGTTAACCTGTCAAATTTTCAATATCGAGCTATATATAAGTTTTGAAAAAATAGTTTTTAGAACATGGTCTGTTTATGTGTTATGTAAACAGCATAGCTCAAAAACGAAAAAATCGTACATAGTTCAAACTAGATAGTAAGTTATCTGTCAAAATTCCTCAACCGAAAATACGGATTATAACTGAATCGATTTTTCCCCTTTTCTGCAATTTTCTTGAAAATGCTCTAAAGATTTTTTCTTTGAACTTATTTTAAAGTTTTGATATTTGAGTATTTTGTTTAGAGTTTTGGATGGGGGGGGCTGTAAGAAAAAGCTTTCGTCAAATAAGAAGTGGTTTATTAAAAAAATTAAAGACATTTAAATATAATAAGTAAGAGGAGAAAATTATAAGTTTGTCATTTATTATTGTGTAAATCGCGGTAAGAGAAACTCATATGTGTGTTGTTTCTCGCCAGAATTTCTTTTTTCTCATTTAGAAGCTCAAAGCAATGCTTCAATTATTAAAAATATTTATATTTCATGTTGCATTAGATGACTTGGAAATGTTCCAGTTCAACTTTTGTAATTAATTAATTGCATAAATTTAGAACTGTTATTTTAAGGAATATATTTTTAGAAAATATAATATTTTGACAGCAGATTTTTAAATGTTATTTCTCATTAGTAAGATCAGTAATAATATTAAACCTTATTAGTTATTATACTCGAAGTATTTTTTTTTTTTTAGCAACTCGGACCATTTGTTTGGACTTAGATCTCAAATCAAAAGTTCTTTAACTAATTAAAAAAATCTATAAATTTGATAAAGTTTTATAATAATATCATTGCTTTAACTCATGATCTGCAAAGCCCCTTTTTGCTTTAAACACTTGAGCTTAGTAATTGTAGGATTATTCAGCATGTACGAATGTATTTTTTTTTCTGGATTTTTTTTAAGGTGCACAACACCTATGGTCCTTTGTACCTGTTTCTAATTTGTAAAGACTCATCCGGGATGCATATCCATACCCACCAGTCTAATAATTTCTACAGCAAACCCATAATCTAGGTCTAATCATATTCCTCTACTCCCTTATATCACTTATAAAATGAATACCTATACACAAGACACCAGCAAACAACTAAACACATACATATGTACAGCTAGTTTCGCAACAAATGAAATAGATGAATCTCCCTAAGATATTCGAAAGTCTTATTGATATTGCCCTCATTGTCTCTTAATAGCAAGAGTGAGACTGGTCGGTAAATTTACCTTTGCCCGCGCGTTTACATATTTGGAACGTTCTAATAGAATATGCGGGACCGTTAATGTCGTATTGCAAGCGCTGCATACTGGCTGAGGTTCTCTTCGGAATATGTGGCTGTGTGTCACAACATGGTGTGACCGAGTCTCATTCTTGCTAGGACAACTTCTCCTCGCCGAGAGTCTCGATTTGAGGTTGACCAATTCTTTGTGATACCCTTGACACTCCTTAGTTTATTTGACAGCTGCAGTGATTGCCATTCCTTTTCCCAGTTGGAAAGATTTTGTTTTTTTAGAAAAGCTTTCCGATCGACAGCAAGGACACACGTTCGTCTCTACAAGACATTGATGCCGCTTCTTTAGCAGCTTTGTCGGCAGATTCGTTATCTCTTATCCCCACATGACCGGGAATCCAAATAAGGGAGACGTCTTTATTTTCTCGCAGGCAAAGTTCCAAGAGCGTATATATGCACTGAATCAACAAACTATCGGAGTCTTGATTACCTATCATCTCCCAGTGAGCTCCTTGAATCGGAGCAAATAATATATTTCTTAGGTTCATTGTAGTTCCGAATGTATTTATTGATGGAACCCTAAATGGTTGCAATTTATTAAAGGGAATGGATATAAAAGTCAAATCCAATGGTACCTAAAGGATCATTGTGAAGGACTCAATGTTTATACATAAAATCTCGTCTGTATCTGTTCTACGCACAGTAAGCGAGTGTGTGTGTGTAGTGTGCCAGAGTTTTCCAATGGATAAAACGCCACATTTTGCTATGTAGTTGCACACATCAACAAACTGTACTAACGGAACTCTATGTGTATTGTGAGAATGTCAGAGTATATATTGTTCGGCTGGAGTACCAAACAGTATCGTTCGCCGAGATACCTGCTTACTAAAGAAAAATCCATTTCCAAAGTAGTTGTTGCGAAATACTTTCTCCATATTTATAAACCTTGTAGCAAATGCTTAAACCACTTTTATAGGTCGCCAAACACATATAAGATATTATTATAAGATTGGCTACATAGTGCATCTTATTTTTAGTACCTTTTGGTTTCTGTGTTGGTACATGATAAAACAGAATATTTTTATTGATTCCATATTGATTTTGGAGTGTATTTTTTGATCACGCAAAAAAAAATCATGCTTAAGCTAGCCTGGCTGTACAGCTTCAATCATTGTTAACAGTCTTTCGGTTGATTTTTATTGATTCCATACTGATTTTGCAGTGTATTTTTTGATCACGCAAAAAAAAAAAATGCTTAAGCTAGCCTCGCTGTACAGCTTCAATCATTGTTAACAGCCTTCCGTTGATTTTTATTGATTCCATATTGATTTTGCAGTGTATTTTTTGATCACGCAAAAAAAAAATCATGCTTAAGCTAGCCTGGCTGTACAGCTTCAATCATTGTTAACAGTCTTTCGGTTGATTTTTATTGATTCCATACTGATTTTGCAGTGTATTTTTTGATCACGCAAAAAAAAAATGCTTAAGCTAGCCTCGCTGTACAGCTTCAATCATTGTTAACAGCCTTTCCGTTGATTTTTATTGATTCCATATTGATTTTGCAGTGTATTTTTTGATCACGCAAAAAAAAAATCAGGCTTAAGCTAGCCTCGCAGTATAGCTTCAATTATTGTTAACAACCTTTCCGTTGATTTTTATTGATTCCATATTGATTTTGCAGTGTATTTTTTGATCACGCAAAAAACAAATCAGGCTTAAGCTAGCCTCGCAGTACAACCTCAATTATTGTTAACAGCCTTTCTTGGTCTGCTACGAGAAGGCGGCCCCTGATGAAGGATAGTTTTTGGCTGAAGGTTTTATTCAAGTAACCTTGAATTCACGCTCTTTATGTTTTCACGAATAGTTAAACATTATCGGGTAGTTAATGTATATACGTAGATTATTAAATTCATATTTTTACTGTACTAACACGTTTTTTTTTGGAAACATGTAACATGTTCTTGATGCAAAATACTCGTATTCTTATTAACTATTTTTTAAAGAATTTAATTTTTTTTTTTTATATAGTTATTTTGTCCTTACTCCATTATGAATATATAGACTCAATTGCTGTAAGCTTTAATAAACATATTAATATGTCTTCTTTTTTTTGGAAATGTAACAATGAATTATTTATTAGATAATCTACAAAAGCTCGAATATTAATTTATAGATTAAGAAGTGAAATGTAATTCACATTTTCACTTCAAAACACTTCACTTACTTTTTTTACCATTAAGAATTTAGAATTTGGCACACGTAAAATCAGACTATACATTTTTATTTATTTTGGTCTGCACATATCATTCTGTTTATGAAGTTATTCTGATGATCGGCATACTTCCGATAACGATTAATAACTACAGAATGAAGCAAGGTGTAGATTAATAACTACACTGAAATTCTAGTGTTTTTTTCAGCATTACGAAAACCACTCAACCGATTTCACAGCATATTGTATCAAAAGGATCCTAGGACAGGATACTTAGATTATTATTCTAACTTTTAATCTCTTCTTTTTAGTGGGATCACATTAAATAATTTAACTATCTACAAAAGCATTTTAATTCGCCAGAATGCGTTGGGGAAAGAATAAGTTCCACTATCATTATGAGGAAATTGTCCTCTTTTCATAGTTTTTTTTTTTTTTTAGTTTGATGTTATTGGTGTTTCTGTAAACTTAATTAGCTGAAATTCATTTTCTAGAATGTTATTTTTTTACATAACAATTGTTGAAGTTCGTGACAATTTGTTTGAGAACAACCGTAAATGAAAAGGAGGTTTAAGAGGTTTAAATTTACGTACTTTTTGGATCATTTTTTTTTTTTTTTGTTTTGTTATATATTGGCTGGGGTAAAAACCGCAGGGACGTAAAATCTCTTAATGAAATGGTTAGTTCACTTCCACCAGCGCGGTTCAAAGGAAAAACACTGAACCCTTAACATTTGATAAGGCGAAGTTAATACCTTAAAGAACCATTCATTCATACAACTATTTACACTTTTTGTAATGATGGCGAGGATAAAGGATCATCGAACAGAACCGATGCATTATTAGATAGTTTGATTATCTGAGAACTAACTGAAATTCTCGCTTTTGACGTTTCTCCTTGCAATTTTGCTTAGATTTTCACATTTATATTGGCATGTGTGCTATCGAAGAAGTACCACCTGTAACTATACTTGTTAGGTAAAAGTTTTTGGTTTTTTATGTATTATTTCTCAACGGTAGTTTTGTATTATTCTCAACAACAGACATTTTTGCTAATTTCCTCTTATTCTGTATGTAAACTACTAGTTTATAAACAGCAAACATTTTTCTGCAGTTCGCTCAATTGTAAACAAAATTAATAGACCTAGTTATTGGGTCCATTGAAAATTATTCTCCATCAAGAAAACTTTTAATCTAAATATGAATGAGATACTGAGATACTACACCTCCAATAAGATACTAAGATTTGTCTTCGTAGTACTATGAACTCATTTTCACTAGAAATGTAATACATTTTCCTTAACCAAACAATGTAATGTATTCAATATTATTTGTATTCGAATTGTAGAAATCCGTAAATTATTTAAAACTCTGTAATTTTTTTACTTTCTCTTAATCCTAGTAAGAGGAAGTATTGTAATCGTGTCAAATTTTCGATATCGAGTTTTCACCGGAAATATCCGTTTTGAGGTCCCCTGAGTCCACTCCAAAAATGTGGTTTTTAGCAAATGGTCTGTGTTGTGTGTGTGTGTGTGTCTGTGAGTATGTATGTGAACAGCATAGCTCAAAAACAAAAAACCTTAGAAAGTTGATATTCCGTCTAGTATCACCATGGCATCTGACAGTGGGTCAGCTGTCAAAATTCCTCAACCGGAAGTACCACTTTACTTATTGGTTTTTTTACTTTTTTGCAATTTTCTCAAAAATGGCTCCAACGATTTTCTTCAAACTTGGAATATCAACTACACATTCAAAGAGCTACAACTTTTATTTGAAACATTTCTCTGGGAAAATTCATTTAAGGCACTTATGGGGGAGAGGTGGGGTTAGGTTTTCATCTAAATTGCTATTTCAGTTTATTAAACAATTCTAACATCTAAAGAATGTTAATTAGAATTAAATATGTTGTTGAAATTCCGAGTTTGATAAAAATCGGATAACCGGAAGTGCGTTTACTTTACCACTTTACTAAATGATTTTTTCACTTTTTCGCGATTTTCTCAAAAATGGTTGCGACGATTTTCTTTAAACTTAGTATATTAACTACTCATACAAAGAACTACAACTTCTATTTAAAACATTTCTCTAGGAAAATTCATTTAATGACACTTTTAGGGGAGGGGGTGGGGTTATGTTTTTCTTTTAAGTCTGATCATAGTTGATTAAGAATCAACCATAGTTTTTATTAAGAATCATAGTTGATTATACAATTCTATCATCCAAACAAAATTAATTAGTAATAAATGGATGGCCAAAATTCAGAGTTTCAAGAAAATTAGTTAAGCGGAAGTGGGCTTTTTACTGAACGGTTTTTATCAGTTTTCATCGTATTTGAATTAATTTGGTACACAAACTATAAAATTTGTCAATTATAATTTTGATAACTGTAGTAGGAGAAACTTGTGTGAGTGTTTCACACCAGATTTTTTAGTAAATAAAACGAAAATATTTCTATATTTAGTACTTGGCACTGAATCGTAGTTTTTTAAAAGATACTATTCTTTTATTTTATTAAGAATGTTTAAGAATTGAATTGAATCAAGATTGAATTTTATATCAAGTATTGAATCAGGAAATGAATTCAATTCAAGAATTGGTATTGAATCATTGATGGAGATTGTGAAAATATGTCTATGAAAATTTCACGATTAAGGAATGAAATAATATTGTATATTGGAATCTATAATTTTTAATTATATGTTTCTTCTTTTCATTTTTGATTTCTCTTTCTTCTGGTGACAGGAAGAGTATTGCGTTTGTGTCAAGTTTTCAAAATAGAGTTGCATTTTCACTGAAAATATAGTTTTCAGTCCAAAAATGTGGTTTTTAGAAAACGGTCTAGGAATTTTTATGGTCAGCATAAGTCAAAGACGAAAAATTGTAGAAAGTTCAAACTTGATATTTCTGTCAAGTGCTATCAGGGGAGGACACCCAACCGAATAAATCGAAAGTAAACTTTACTGATTAATTTTATTTGGAAAATTAAAAGTATTTAACTGGAAAACTTCATTTGCGAGGGGTTCTGGATGAAGGTTACCGTCGTTAGGCTTTTCTCTAAAGATGTTTTTCATTTTATTTATAAATATTCGGTCATCCATAATATATAAATTAGAATTAAATGTGTTGCCAAAATTTTCGAGTTTGTAAAGAAATTCGGTTGATCGCTGGTGTGACTTTACTGAACAGTTTTTTTGAAATTTTTGTGGTCTTATCTCCGTAAAGACACCAACGGGTTTTCACTAGATTTGTTATACAGATTTAAAAAAAGTCATTTTATTTAGATCCTTCCCATTGATACAACATTGAAGACAACTTAAATATTTAGTAAAATTCTAGAAAATTTGTTATGTAATGGTCCTAATCACTCGTCGACCTGAAGTTTACTGCATTTATCCCTTACCCAAGCTCGTAGACGGGGTAAGCTAAGGAGCGCATCTAAGCAATTGGGCGGAGAAGTTAAAGAGAGTGGAGGCTAATCCAGCTGCCTGTATAAAAAGGGTACCTGATCTCAATCTCTCACATTGAGTCACCGTCAACATACTGCTTTCTCACACTGTCACTCTGCCAGTTAATCTGTCACTCTCTTCTAAAGCTATCATAATTTCACTCTAAATTATTGAAATGTAAAGTCCCTGCACTTAAGACAAACAATGTTCAGTAAATCTAACTTAACTCAACTTAAGTTATTTCACTTTTGCTCAATCCCTAATAACAATCATTACAATTATAGGTATGTTAAAATGCAAATAAGAGCTAGTAGTTGATGGATTTTTCACCAGATTTTTTTTTTTTTTTTACTGTAAAATTTAAGAATTTTGGAAAATGTATGAAATTACGTTTTTTTGTTATAACTGCTATCAATAGATAATAGATCTTGATATCTATATCTATGTCTATATATCTTAATAACTACTATATAATAGATCTTGATATCTATTAGTATGAATTTCACAATTATGTTTCCTAATCAATCATCAGAGATTTTTATTTTGGATGGCCTCTTTCATTTTTTTGGTATTCGACTGATTTCGGGCGTTCGTCCATCTTTAGGATGTCTAGCTGAACAGTGGATTTGTCTAGCATGGGATTAAGTCAGAATTTTTAAGTGTTTTTTAAGGTAAAGTGTAAGTAAAAGTAAAGAAAAGTAATCTCTTACATTTTCTGACGATTGGTAAATGTTGAAATGTTCAACTAGTGGTTGATAAATGTTGAAATGTTGTAAATGTTGTATTTGGAAACAAACGAAGTGGCAGTAATACTCACAGTTTAAATATTTGCTTCTTTGTAAGGGGAGAAGAGATAAAAAGGGCAAGGTGGCGGAGCGAAGAGTTGTTGATGATTGTAGCCGTTGCTGTCGAGAGTCGCTGGATGATGTGAGTGACTGTCATATAAATATTCGATTTCAGTACTATCGATAGCCGGTAGTGTCCAAAATCGATTTTTAATATCGCGAGTTTTAATACAATCATCAAACAGGTTTTCCTTTTTCAAGTATTTACTTTAATTAGAAACAAATCCTGGATGAACGGAAAAATGATCCAATTGAACTGTATACCGACATACTCTTCAAAGTAACGTTAGTGACTCGACAAGTTGGTTTTGGCGACTCACACTTTAACGCCCTCAGACTCCTTACAGCTAGAGACAGCTTCTATGCGAGAGTTTGTATGTCGTGGTTGGATTCTATTCGGCAATACACTGTTGACAAGGGGAATAATCCGTGGTTGGCGTGCGCTCGAATGCTTTTCCACACATCCCGTCTTATATCTTCAAGCTAGCCAACGAGGGGAAGTGTGGAATATTGTTTGTGCCATCCCATAGTCTACTAAAACTAGATTTTGTAGATTTAGGCAAAACTAAAGCACATTTTTAAATATGAATTGCATTATACACATATTATCTACGTAAGTAATAACATTGTTGTGTAACCGATCTCAAGGAGGCTATTTATACCACAAACTATGGGGTGGTGCAGTTCTTTTAACAAATTTTCTTGCATCCTGTAGAATGGACCTATCCTAAAATGAGCTAAATCTAATGGAGTTCAAATACTTTTATAAAATTTCTTTCAACCCCTAGATAAAAGCCTAAACTAAACATTCATACTAACTTTCTCACCAATAAATACATACACTCTACGAATACATTCAAGCTAATAAATACATTCAAGTTAATAAACATATTCATGCTAATAAATACATTCAGACTGGACATTCACACAACGGGAAAGTACTTAATATTCTTTTCTCCTTTAAAATAATAAGCAAACTAATTGGGTGAAGTACTCGATATTCCTTCACCCAGTTTACTTAACCTAATCTATACTAGTCTAAATACTACTATATACATTAATTCTTTTAAATAATTAAATAGCCTTCTTATGTAAGGGAACCCTCTTGGAGAATAGCGCACTTATCATGTGGCAGACCTGCTCTTTCTCTCTCATATGATTTTATTATCTATAATTTATCTTAATTTTAGCAATGGGCGAATAAAAGTAAGTATATATTTTTGCTAGTGAGCTACAGTGCTTTTGTACAAAGCAACAGCTTCTGCAAGTCCTGTGTAATAATGTAGGTTAGAATTCGGGTTGTCAGCGGGAATATGATTCATATTGTTAGGCTGAGATAACAGCAAAGTAGTCATACGGAAGAAATAAGCAATAAGCTGATATTATTTAAAAAATATGTTAATTATGACAATATTGATAAAATTATCGATTAAATTTTTATGTTGGGTTTCTTTCAAGCAAAAATATTAAATAATAAATAGCTAATTGAATAAAAATAGAATTGAGAACAAATTAATTTTTCAAATAGAAACTTTTAAATTGTTTCAATAAAAATAATGTAATTTGATTTATTAATTAACTATTAAAAAAAAAATTAATTAACCTTGAATTATATTATTTAATGTGCTAATATATATATATATATATATATATAACATACATCTTGATATAGTTATTCTTTTGTTACGTGTTTTCTATTGGAAACACAAAAGATTGCTTATATTTATTTAACAGATATACGTCATTGTTACGTGAGTCAACGTAACACTAAACAATGGCTGAACTCCTTGTGTTCTATAAAAATAAATAATACATAAAAGAAAATTTATTAGCATTTTTCATAATTTTTTACAATAAAAATTAAACAAATCAAATCGCTGTTTAATCATGAGTATGAAAAACATTAGTTTATAATTTTACCGTTCATTATTCCGTATTGCTTCCGATTTGACTTTTCAATGATAATAAATTGAACATTGATTGATAAGACTGTATGCTGTTAAGCCATACTTGATCTAGGTTATCACTGACCAGACCCATCTTAGCCTGCCTCAGTTCTATTAGAGTTCTTCATTGCATGCTTTCTTGACTTCCTCCTCGTTTCTAAGATTTTTGTCAAAGAGACCTGGGTTCTTATCCTATAAAAAGTTTCTCACTCCATGAAGTGGTTATGTGACCCTTTTTCTTGACTTATGACATGCAACCTCAGTGCGTCCAGGTTATTGGATAGGATCAGAGTATTGTGTTTCCCGATTCTTCCTGTCAAAACTGAACTGATTATAACTTTCAATTGCGAATATTTCTGGCCTTATTCTTAATCCTTATTCAATTTACTCTAGCTTAACGGCTAAGAACTTATAGGACTTAAGACAACTTATGAACTTAACAGGATAGGTAGAATTCATTTTCTAAATTTTGATGCAATCACAAAACTTATGTGCTGTAAGAGAAAGTAAAGTCCTTTATATATAAGAGGAAGAGAAAGTAAAAATACCTCCATGGCGGAATAATAGTAAATGATTGATAATAATTCGTTCTGTAAAAAATTATATATTTATAATAATAACTTTGTAATTAATGTTGATGTCGTTGCAGATGGCACCGATCAACTAAAGTTCCTCACAAAATTCCGAACTGTTAATAATTGAAAATATTTAAAAAAATTCCTTATAGATTTCAATGGAAAACTTAGTTAATATAATAAACTTACTCGTTGAAAATGATTTTAAAGTTTATAAAAATCCTTGATTTAAGCATCACAAATGGAAAAGCTTGTTGCTTGATTCACACCATTTTATTAAATTTCTGAGGAGCCATTCGATGCAATGTTCGTCATGTCATCCATGATATTAAGCTTCCTAAAATGCTTTGCTAGTATTCCAATCTGAAGAAATCTATTAACAGAAAGTATGAATTCACGGATTAGATTATAGTTGACACCGTTGCTTCTAAATGGAAAAGAAAATCCGTTCTATATTGCATGCCATCCACCGGTTTGGATAAAATTTTATTAATTTTAGTATATTTATTGTGTATTAATATTTTCTAGGGGCGGGTGTTGGTGTAGTGGTTATGATCATGGACTTGTAAGTGGGAGGACCCCAGTTCGAGTCCAGCGTATAACTGCTATATTTTATATTTGTTTAAAAAATGTTAATAGTAAAGTAGGTGCTTCCGCCCCCGTCCACGACACCTAATTTGGTAGTTGGACGTTAAGCCCGCCTAAAAAAATAGGCATTACTTTACTTTACTTTACTTTATTAATATTTTCTAGTGCTATAATTATCAATACTTTATCTTTTCTATCCTGCTTTTTACATCATCCATGACTCCCTTGTTCCTGTGAAATTATGTTATCATCATTTTGAAATGCCTTATTATTATTATTATTATTACCAACCTCGGGTGGGCTATATCCCGGCACTGCAGCCAACAAAGGCTTATTGTGCCATACCCGATAGTTCCTAGTAGACAAACCTTCCCTCCTTAAGAAGTGTGAGGACCTTCACCACCAGGTCATTTTGAGCTACTATCTCCTCAGGTCGCAACGTTCCAAAGGTTTCATCCTCAATTTAATTATTGCAATGCAATCAAACAACAGGTGAGAGGCCGTTTCCTTCTCTTCCTGACATAATCTGCACAAGGGTTCCGCTCGAATGAGCCCTATCTTGTACAGATGTTTCCTGAACCTACCATATCCCGTAAATAGTCCCGTCACCAGAGAAATCTGGCTTCTACTCAGACTAAGAGTCATTTGGGTCCTTCGTTTACACAGTCTTGGCATCATTCTTTTACTGCGTATAACACCCGGGCTCCCCCTTCAGAGCTCTTCATGCTTACTGCGACACCACTCTCTAATCGCCAGTTATCCCCAGGACCGGCACTGGACCAATCAATGGAGTTTTAGCCCCGGTTACTGGCCAGTAGATCAGCTGTCTCATTACCCTCAATCCTTGCATGTCCCCAGGCACCCATAGCAGCTGTACCTTGTTGTGCCTGGAGAGTCTCACCAATGCTTCACGACATTCTTTCACTAGGGAAGAAGGTAGTTCTGTAAGCCTGTAGGGCTTTCGGTGCGGCCTGACTGTCCTAGCAAATGCGTATGACCTTGCCCTTTGGGGCTCTATGCAGATTCTCCTCGGCCCAGACCTTAAAGGCAATAACTTCAGCCTGCAATATAGTGGAATACCTGCCCAACGACCTCTCAATGAGTACCTGCGGGCTTATTCCATACACTACTGCTCCAGTTCCGCAATCCATCCTAGAACCGTTTGTAAACCACAGAGGTCTTGTCCGGTAGCGTTGTTCCCACCCCTTGGATCATTCCGCCCTAGAGCCTAGGAACACCCGAAATGGAACCTCGAAGTGCCTTACATAAGATTGAAATATTTTTGAGGAATGCTTATTTTATATATATATATCTATATATATATGTGTGTGTGTGTGTGTGTGTGTGTGTGTGTGTGTGTGTGGTGTGAACGTGTATATGAATGGAATATAAGAAATTACGAAGAATCAGGAAGCCTTTAAGTAATTGCATCGCATCCGATACGTAAGTTTAGGTCAAAAATCGCCACCAAAATGTGCGCTTTATTGAATATTTTATTACATTTTTACGCGATCTGTTCGAAAATGGTTCCAACAATTTTTTTCTAATTTCGCCTTAGAAAGGGCCCAGATCACTTTTATATGAAACATTTTTCCCGCTCTGGGGAGCCATTTTGTGCAATGTACGTCATCTCAGTCATGATATTAAGATACCTAAAATGCTCTGCTAGTATTCCAAGCTGAAAAAAAACCTGTAAGCAGAAAATGCGGATATTTTTGGTTGGACTAGGTATTAAGTTTTTGGCATTTTCCCCTTCAGAGTTTCTACTTTCTCTTACTGCTTATAAGAGGAAGTTATATGATTGGGACAAAATTTTCGATATCGAGTTTTTAATGGAAATCAATTTTTAGACGTCCCCTGAGTCCGAGTTCAGAAAATTGGTGTGTGTTGGGTGGTCAGCATAACTCGAAACATAAAATCGCAGAAAGCTGAAATTTGATATTTCTTTTAGGTTTATCAATGGACGTAATAATCAGGTTTTTGGTCAAAATTGGTCGATCAAATGTGTCGTTTTACTGAAGATTATAGATTTTTCAGTTTTTTTTTGCGATTTTCACGAAAATGGTACCAACGATTTTCATTAAACTTGGTATATCAACTAATTATATAAAGAGCTGCACACTTTATTGGAAACATTTTCCGGAATAATTCATTTAAGGGGGAATTCTGAGGGATGGTGTCACGTTAGGCTCTCCTCTAAATGCCATTTCAATAAATGGTCTATATAAATATTAAAAAATATCTGTTAGGTCAAAATTGCCTCAGGGGTGCATCCATCAGAACATGGGCAAAATTGCCTAAGGAAGCGTCCATCAGAACATAGATGCACGATTGATCACGAGAGTGGTGGGCTAGAACCTCAGGCCATAGGCAGGCGTAAAAGTTTATTCATAGCTACTCGTCCAGGCTAACTGCAGAATTACTCCAAATAGGCCGCGCGGCCTAAGGTAGCAGCTGGCCTCCTCACTGGCCCAGGCACATGCACCGCATGGGCTCGGCAATGGATAGCCTGCGTTGTGTTGTATGGTTTTACCAGGATGTAGAGGAAACAGCACTGCACGTTTGGTGTCAGTGCTTGGGGGTTCGTATGGCTGAGGTTTCACCTCTTTGGAGAGGAGAAGCTGACGCTTGCAAGCCTCAGCCGTTGGGCCTCTCTCCAGACTATTAAGTCTAATTAAGCAGACAGGACTCGAGAGGGTTTTCTGTGATTGGAGTCGCTCTTAACCGACCACCTAAGAGTCTCCCCGGATTCTAAAGTTCTGGTAAAGGACAGGACCGAAGAGGGGACTCCAACTTTTGGGGTGCCACAATAGATTCTTAGGGCTTGCGGTGGTGTAGGCTAAGAGCCAACCCCCACAGAATCTAATCTTATTCAAAATTCCGAGTTTTAAGAAAAAGCGGTTTAGCGAAAGTACACTTTTATATTATATTTCGGTTGTACGCATATACAATCATAAACATGTATCATAAAATCAATAATCATAAATCATAAATATGTAAATTGTAATAAATGAAAGAAGTATGAATGTTTCACAGCAGATGTTATTAAACATGGAATGCTAGCTACACCAATATAAATCAAACTATCAATAGAAATCTAATTTCTATTCTCATACTGCATAACTGACGACACAAAACAAAAGTCCGGGCCGGGTTTCAACCACCTACGTTTTACCTCACTCTGAACAAATCAGGACCATAGCCTTAGCAAATAAGGACATAGCCTAAGCTCTTCTACCGACATCCTGTTCCGGGCAAAGATCCTGAACCTAATTTCTTCACAGTCGAAACAATCGTCATGAGATGCATGGATATTTCCTCCGTCTCACAAACCTACAAAAAGGGGTCCGGCATGTACCTCATTGTATACATAAGATTGTTGAATTAAGTGCTGTAGAGTTAGGCCTATCATTAAAGGAATCCTTCTTTTTGCATCAGAAACAACATGGACCGTATCGTATCACTAAAGTCAATAAAGAAAAACTGTTGAAATGAATTTCTGGCGTCAGATTAAGGAATGTTGCGATAAGAGTGGAAATGACAGAAGTCGAGAATGATGGGCAAATACAGAAGAAATTGAACCGGTTCGGCCACGTTAAGAGAATGAGCCCAACGAAGTAGCCTGGAAGCGTGGTAGATTGGATCCCCGATGGACGAAGAAGAAGAAGAGGACGGCCATGGCAGCCGGGGAGTGACGGTCTAGAGGAGGAGCTGACGGTTGAGGAACGGGGATTGGCTAGATGAGAGGTAGATGGAGAGAGAGGCGCCTGACTTGAACGGTAACCTTAGTTGCTAGGGAAAAGTTAGATGAAGAAAAGATAGATACTATATAGCTGTAGACTCAAGAAAATTTTAGTTTTTTTCTCAAGAAAGACTCCAACGATTTAATTCTCTTAGAAATACAAATGAAATATATCGCTTAAAACTCTGGTATTTTATCCGCCATAGCATGCATATTCCCTATGTTCCTTAAAAATAAATTAAACAACTTAGCTCGAATATGTGGATAGGTCAGTAATGCTGGATAAAATACCAGATGTTATCCAGCATTGCGAACCGATCCTCATATTCAACAATATTGCTAAAACTTGAGTTTGAAGAAAGTCGGTTGACCGAAATTAAGATTTACTTTATAACAACGACGCTAACGAATTTCTTTGAATTTGGTATACTAAACAAAAGTTATATAGACCCATCACTTTTATTTAAAATTTTGTACTAAGAAAATTGATTTTTAATAGTATTATAGGGTAAGTAAGGGGATCCACAATAGACCTCGTCTTGTAGGTTACAGTGGAATAGGCCCACCCCCCGTTACTAATCTATGGTAAGTAAAAGTTCCACGTTTTAAGAAAATCTGTCAGTAATACCTACGTAAATTGCAATATGAGAAAGCCTTTGTTTCAAACCAGAGTCTTTTTTTTTTTTAAATATATCGTCAGAGTTGGGCAGTAATTAATTATATGAGTATTTAATTACACCTTCAATTACATGAGCAAAAGTGGAACATGCTTTCAATAGGAAAACAGTTGAATGTTCCAAAATATAAAAATAAATGTTACACTGAAGTAATTGTAATATCCAATTACAATTACTGTAATCGTTTTAAGTAATTGCAATTACTTCTTTCAGTAACTGTAATTGAGCCTCTCAATTCCAATTACTTCTTGTTGCTATGTAATTGTGATCTACAATAATTACAATTACCAGTAATTCAATTGCAATTACATGTATTTGTAGTTGCAGTAATAGAATTACAAATAGAGACACACAAAAAATTGAATAATTGAACATAAGTAAACTCTGCCACATTTCCACTCAATAACCTCTTGGGTTAAATAAATTTGATCTCCCAATTATGATAACCAATTGGCAAAAATTTCAAGACAATTCAGTCTCTCAAATTTTGTGCCAAAGGGATTAAAAAACGGTACCCAAAAAAATTATAGAAGCTTGAAATTTTTTGTCAAATGATGAATTATATTTGGGAGATGGAATTTTTTTGACCCAAGGCATTGTTGATTGTAGACAAGGCCAAGTTTCCTAAAGATTCATTTGGTGGCTCGACGATCTCAAAATTTAATTTAGGCTCCTGAGAAGGAGAAGACTTCTGCACTGGTAAGGCTCCGGGAGCCAATGACCATAGATGTTGACGCGCCCTAAATTAAAAAAAAAAAGCAGTATCACCAATAAATATTTCCTAGTAGAAATTACATTTTTAATGTAAGTAAATTTATTTCTTACAGTGAGTCATCATGTAATAAATACAAAATATTTCCTAACATATGACTTTTTTCCTTTTATTTTTTACCGTTGACTAACATCTAATTACTTTTTTAGTGCCATTTCGGCGTTAATAATTCCAATTACCAATTACAATTACTTGGAATTACATTAAAATTACTTGGAATTGCAGAAATATAATTACAATTACATGTAATTAAATTGGTAATTGAATTACTTTGGCTCAACCAGTAATTGAAATTGTGTACCATAATTACAATGATTCATAAAGTAATTGCAATTACCAATTACAATTATATGTAATTGTAATTATTTTTCTGCGATTTCAAATTACAGTGATTGGTAAGTAATCTTAATTGTAATTGAAATTACGTTTTGCCCAACTCTGTATATCGTCATATCTTTGTAGGTCTGCATAAATCTCATACGGCCCCCTCACTTAGGAATGCTCTTGTTGGTAAAGGGGACTAAATTTGGTTCAAGAACATCCTTTGTTATGCGATATTTGATGAGAAAAAGGTGTCTTTAATAAAGTAAATAGTACATTATTAAAGAACTTGTAGAATAGTATAATATAGTTAACCTTTACATTAGTGACCCATAATTCTCCTTAATAGAATTTATTAAAATATAACCTTGGGTTAGTGGCAAAGGAAGTACAATATAAAGATATCAAAGAGAAATAGATTATAATTTGTTATTTATGAAAATTTTTTGTAATGATTAATCAGCAATTAATAACGCTACATCTTATATGTAGAATATATTTACATACGTACTTGTAGATAAATAAGGCCGGAAGTAAATCATAAAAACTGGTCTTTGAAAAGGTGTAAAAAAAAAAAAGAAAAAAAGATGAACGGTCGGAAGTAGGAAGTATTTAGTTTTTTATTTTGGTGTTTAATAAAGAAGGCGGTTGAAAAAGGAAGGAATATTGAAACAATGTGCGATAATTTCCTTTGGCACTGACTTTACTATATGATCGTACACATTCACACGCACAATTGCTCTGACCCTTTACTGCTTTAATGTGTATAGTAAGATAGGAAGTAAATTATGTGGTAGGAAGTGTGTGTAAACTGACACACATATGTTTGTTAAAGTGTATAATCATTTTTTTATCTTGAATCTTTTTTTTATTTTTTTTTTATTTTGCTTTATCTCAGGGCTATCTACGACTACGACGATCTAAAACTACATTTACAAATCCGACATTCATACTGCGCCCCTAGTCTACTATAGGTTCACCATAATTTATTTCATTCATAATATTTACATTATGACTTCACTAATATAAGGGCGGAATGGAATAAGTGTGTTTTCGCTTTGTGATTTGTGAAGAGTAATCCAAATGAGTATACTAGAGAGCGTGGCAAAATTGAATAATAAAGTTTTCTTTTAATTTTCCTTTTATTGCTGCGATTTTTGAAATTGAATTTTTCACTGGAACTGCTCGATTTCGAGAATAATGTTTTATAATTTTTCTATGTGCATGCAAGTATAGGCAACGCAAACTTGTTATTTACCGATAAGATGCCATCATCGCTTCCGTCACAATAAAAACCAGTAAACCGGAAGTAAGGCTTTATTTCTAATTTGTTTTTATTTTTGTTCAGTTTTTGCGTTTTTCTCAAAAATGGTTTATTTGATACTTTTGTCCAGGAAAACGTTCCTCCTAACGGGGCACTTCAGTGAAATGTATAGTTCTAATACTTAGATAATATTAAGCTTTTATCTTCCACGCTCTTCAAGATTTCCAAGTTTGAAACAAAGAAAAAAAAACGTCTTTATAGGATGAGTTTGTGAGTTTTCCTTATTTTTTCTCAAAAGCTGCTTCACGGCAGTTTTCTACAGCATCGGTGTGCCTAGAATTAGAATGCAGGGGGGGGACTTGAACCCAGGCACTGCAGCCTATGCATTGAGGCTTATTGTTCCAACCCCTCAACACCTAGTACAGGAAGCCCCCCTCTTCTTGAGGTCCAGAACCTTCCCCACCAGTCCTTCTTGGAGTATGATTTCCTCCGATCTCAA